>JAXUIC010000375.1:0-40594 GCA_035136125.1 Quercus rubra | reverse complement strand
GTTTCGTTCCTTCCCGACGGGCAAGAGAAATTCCAAAAAATAGCAAAAAAATTCAAAAAATTGAAAATACCATTACGACTTCATTCCAAGCCAAAATATGTTGGAAAAGGCTGAGAAGAGAGAAAATAAAAATTATCGCTCTGTTTCGTTCCTTCCTGACGGGCAAGAGAAAATTCCAAAAAAATAGCAAAAAATTCAAAAAATTGAAAATACCATTACGGCTTCATTCGAAGCCAAAATATGTTGGAAAAGGCTGAAAAAGTGAGAAAATAAAAATATCGTTTTGTTTCGTTCCTTCCCGATGGGTAAGAGAAAATTCCAAAAAAATAGCAAAAAATTCAAAAAATTGAAAAATACCATTACGACTTCATTCCAAGCCAAAATAGTTGGAAAAGGCTGAGAATGAGAGAAAATAAAAATTATCTCTCCGTTTCGTTCCTTCCCGACGGGCACGGGAAAATTCCAAAAAAATAGTAAAAAAATTCAAAAAATCAAAAAATACCATTACGGCTTCATTCCAAAAAACAGGTTGGAAAAGCTGAGAAATGGAGAAAATAAAAATTATCGCTACTTTTTTCGTTCCTTCCCGACGTGTAAGAGAAATTCCAAAAAAATAGCAAAAAAAAAAATTGAAAAAATTGAAAAACCATTCGATTCATCCCAAGCCAAAATGGGTGGGAAAATGCGTAGAGAGAGAGAAAATAAAAAATCATCACGTTTCGTTCCTTCCCGACGGGGAAGAGAAAATTCCAAAAAAATAGCAAAAAAATTCAAAAAATTGAAAAATACCATTACGGCTTCATTCCAAGCCAAAATATGTTGGAAAAGGCTGAGAAAGTGAGAAAATAAAAACTATCGTTTTGTTTCGTTCCTTCCCGATGGGTAAGAGAAAATTCCAAAAAATAGCAAAAAAATTCAAAAATTGAAAAATACCATAACGCTTCATTCGAAGCCAAAATATGTTGGAAAAGGCTGCGAATGAGAGAAAAAAAAATTATCGCTCCGTTTCGTTCCTTCACGGAAGGAAAATTCAAAAAAATAGCAAAAAAATTCAAAAAATCGAAAAATACCATTACGGCTTCATTCCATGGAAAACAGGTTGGAAAACGCTGAGAAAGGAGGAGAAAATTAAAAATTATCGCTACGTTTCGTTCCTTCCCGACGATGCAAGAGAAAATTCCAAAAAAAATAGCAAAAAAATTGAAAAAATGAAAGAAACCAGTTACGGATTCATCCCAAGCCAAAATAGGTGGGAAAATGCTAAGAAAGAGAGAAAATAAAAATTATCACTCCGGTTCGTTCATGTCCTCGACGGGGAAGAGAAAATTCCAAAAAAATAGTAAAAAAAATTCAAAAAAATTGAAAAAAACCATTATCGGCTTCATTCCAAGCAAAATATGTTGGAAAAGATTGAGAAAGTGAGAAAATAAAAATTATCGTTTTGTTTCGTTCCCTGCCCGATGGTAAGAGAAAATTCCGAAAAAATAGCAAAAAAATTCAAGAAATTGAAAAATACCATTACAACTTCATTCCAAGCCAAAATATGTTGGAAAAGGTGAGAAGCGAGAAAATAAAATTATCGCTCTGTTTCGTTCCTTCCCGACGGGCAAGAGAAAATTCCAAAGAAATAGCAAAAAAATTCAAAAAATTGAAAAATACCATTACGGCTTCATTCCAGGGAAAAATAGGTTGGACAACGCTGAGAAAGGGTGAAAGTAAAATTATCGCTACGTTTTCGTTCCATCTCGACGGGTAAGAGAAAATTCCAAAAAAATAGCAAAAAAATTCAAAAAATTGAAAAATACCATTACGGCTTCATTCGAAGCCAAAATATGTTGGAAAAGGCTGAAAAAGTGAGAAAATAAAAACTATCGTTTTGTTTCGTTCCTTCCCGATGGGTAAGAGAAAATTCCAAAAAAATAGCAAAAAAATTCAAAAAAATTGAAAAATACCATTACGGACTTCGATTCCCAAGCCAAAATATGTTGGAAAAGGCTGAGAAAGTGAGAGAAATAAAAATTATCATCTTCCGTTTCGTTCCTTCCCGACGGGTAACGGAGAAAATTCCAAAAAAATAGCAAAAAAATTCAAAAAATTCGAAAAAATACCATTACGTACTTCATTCCAAACTGGAAAACAGGATGGAAAAGGCAGAGAAGAGAGAAAAGAAATTATCACTCTTTTCGTTCCTTCCCGATGGTAAGAGGAAATTCAAAAAAATAGCAAAAAATTCAAAAATCTAAAAATACCATTACGGCTTCATTCCAGGGAAAAACAGGTGGAAAACGCTGAGAATGGAGAAAATAAAAATTATCGCTACGTTTTGTTCCTTCCCGACAGCCAAGAGAAAATTCCAAAAAAATAGCAAAAAAATTGAAAAATTGAAAAATACCATTACGGATTCATCCCCAGCCAGAATAGGTGGGAAAATGCTTAGAAAGAGAGAAATAAAAACTAATCACTGAAGATCACTCCGTTTCGGTTCCTTCCCGACGGGGAAGAAAAAAATACCAAAAAAAATAGGAAAAAAATTTCAAAAAATTGAAAAATACCATTACGGCTTCATTCCAAGCCAAAATAGTTGTAAAAAGGCTGAGAAAGTGAGAAAATAAAAAAACTATCGTTTTGTTTTCGTTCCTATCCCGATGGGTAAGAGAAAATTCCAAAAAAATAGCAAAAAAATATCAAAAAATTGAAAAATACCATTACGACTTCATTCGAAGCCAAAATATGTTGGAAAAGGCTGCGAATGAGAGAAAACAAAAATTATCGCTCCGTTTCGTTCCTTCACGACGGCAAGGGAAAATTCAAAAAAAATAGCAAAAAAAATTCAAAAAATCTAAAAATACCATTACGGCTTCATTCCAGGGAAAAACAGGTTGGAAAACGCTGAGGAATGGAGAAAATAAAAATTATCGCTACGTTTTATTCCTTCCCGACAGCCAAGAGAAAATTCCAAAAACAATAGCAAAAAAAATTGAAAAAATTGAAAGAAACCATTACGGATTCATCCCAAGCCAAAATAGATGGGAAAATGCTGAGAAAGAGAGAAAATAAAAACTATCACTCCGTTTCGTTCCTTCCCGACGGGCAAGAGAAAATTCCAAAAAAAATAGCAAAAAAATTCAAGAAATTGAAAAAATACCATTACGACCTCATTCCAAGCCAAAATATCTTGGAAAAGGCTGAGAAAGAGAGAAAATAAAAATTATCGCTCTGTTTCGTTCCTTCCTGACGGGCAAGAGAAAATTCCAAAAAAATAAAAAAAAAATTCAAAAAATTGAAAAATACCATTACGGCTTCATTCCAAGGAAAAATAGGTTGGAAAACGCTGAGAAGGGAGAAAGTAAAAATTATCGCTACGTTTCGTTCCTTCCCGACGGGTAAGAGAAAATTCCAAAAAAATAGCAAAAAATTCAAAAAATTGAAAAAATACCATTACGGCTTCATTCCAAGCCAAAATATGTTGAAAAGGCTGAGAAAGTGAGAAAATAAAAACTATCATTTTGTTTCGTTCCTTCCCGATGGGTAAGAGAAAATTCCAAAAAAATAGCAAAAAAAATTCAAAAAATTGAAAAATACCATTACGACTTCATTCCAAGCCAAAATATGTTGGAAAAAGGCTGAGAATGAGAGAAAATAAAAATTATCTCTCCGTTTCGTTCCTTCCCGACGGCAAGGGAAAATTCCAAAAAAATAGCAAAAAAATTCAAAAAATCGAAAAATACCATTACGGCTTCATTCCATGGCAAAAGAGGTTGGAAAACGCTGAGAAATGGAGAAATAAAAATTATCGCTACGTTTCGTTCCTTCCCGACGGGCAAGAGAAAATTCCAAAAAAATAGCAAAAAAATTGAAAAAAATTGAAAAATACCATTACGGATTCATCCCAAGCCAAAATAGGTGGGAAAATGCTTAGAAAGAGAGAAAATAAAGAACTATCACTCTGTTTCGTACCTTCCCGACGGGGAAGAGAAAATTCCAAAAAAATAGAAAAAAAATTCAAAAATTTAAAATTACCGTTATGCTTCATTCTAAGCCAAAATAGGTCGCAAAATTCTGAGAAATGAGAAAATAAAAATTATCACTTTTTTCGTTCCTTCCCGAAGCGTAAAAGAAAATTCCATAAAAATAGCAAAAATATTCAAAAAATTGAAAAATACCATTACGGCTTCATTTCAAGCCCAAATAGGATGGAAAAGGCTGAGAAAGAAAGAAAATAAAAATTATCGTTTTGTTTCGTTCCTTCCCGAAGTGTAAGAGAAAATTTCATAAAATAGCAAAATATTCAAAAAAATTGAAAAATACCATTACGGCTTCATTCCAAACCCAAATAGGATGGAAAAGGCAGAGACAGAGAGAAAAGAAAAAATTATCACTCCGTTTCGTTCCTTCCCGGCGGGCAAGAGAAAATTCCAAAAAAATAGCAAAAAAATTCAAAAAAATCGAAAAATACCATTACGGCTTCATTCCAAGGAAAAATAGGTTGGAAAACACTGAGAAAGGGAGAAAATAAAAATTATCGCTACGTTTCGTTCCTTCCCGACGTGCAAGAGAAAATTCCAAAAAAATAGCAAAAAAAATTGAAAAAATTGAAAGAAACCGTTACGGATTCATCCCAAGCCAAAATAGATGAGAAAATGCTAAGAAAGAGAGAAAATAAAAATTATCACTCCGTTTCGTTCATTCCCGACGGGGAGAGAAAATTCCAAAAAAATAGTAAAAAAATTCAAAAAATTGAAAAATTACCATTGCGGCTTCATTCCAAGCCAAAATATGTTGGAAAAGATTGAGAAAGTAAGAAAATAAAAATTATCGTTTTGTTTCGTTCCTTCCCGATGGGTAAGAGAAAATTCCAAAAAAATAGCAAAAAAATTCAAGAAATTGAAAAAATACCATTACAACTTCATTCCAAGCCAAAATATGTTGGAAAAGGTTAAGAAAGAGAGAAAATAAAAATTATCGCTCTGTTTCGTTCCTTCCCGACGGGCAAGAGAAAATTCCAAAGAAATAGAAAAAAATTCAAAAAATTGAAAAATACCATTACGGCTTCATTCCAGGGAAAAATAGGTTGGACAAACGCTGAGAAAGGGTGAAAGTAAAAATTATCGCTACGTTTCGTTCCATCTCGACGGGTAAGAGAAAATTCCAAAAAAATAGCAAAAAAATTCAAAAATTGAAAAATACCATTACGGATTCATTCCAAGCCAAAATATGTTGGAAAAGGCTGAAAAAGTGAGAAAATAAAAACTATCGTTTTGTTTCGTTCCTTCCCGATGGGTAAGAGAAAATTCAAAAAAATAGCAAAAAAAATTCAAAAAATTGAAAAATACCATTACGACTTCATTCCAAGCCAAAATATGTTGGAAAAGTCTGAGAATGAGAGAAAATAAAAATTATCTCTCCGTTTCGTTCCTTCCCGACGTGCACGGGAAAATTCCAAAAAAATAGTAAAAAATTCAAAAAATCAAAAAATACCATTACGGCTTCATTCCATGGAAAAACAGGTTGGAAAACGCTGAGAAATGGAGAAAATAAAAATTATCGCTACGTTTCGTTCCTTCCCGACGTGTAAGAGAAAATTCCAAAAAAATAGCAGAAAAAATTGAAAAAAACCATTACGGATTCATCCCAAGCCAAAATAGGTGGGAAAATGCTGAGAAAGAGAGAAAATAAAAATTATCACTCCGTTTCGTTCATTCCCGACGGGGAAGAGAAAATTCCAAAAAAATAGCAAAAAAATTCAAAAAATTGAAAAATACCATTACGGCTTCATTCCAAGCCAAAATATGTTGGAAAAGGCTGAGAAAGTGAGAAAATAAAAACTATCGTTTTGTTTCGTTCCTTCCAGATGGGTAAGAGAAAATTCCAAAAAAATAGCAAAAAAATTCAAAAAATTGAAAAATACCATTACGACTTCATTCCAAGCCAAAATATGTTGGAAAAGGCTGAGAATGAGAGAAAACAAAAATTATCGCTCTGTTTCGTTCCTTCCCGACGGGCAAGGGAAAATTCCAAAAAAATAGCAAAAAAATTCAAAAAATCGAAAAATACCATTACGGCTTCTTTCCAAGGAAAAATAGGTTGGAAAACGCTGAGAAAGGGCGAAGATAAAAATTATCGCTACGTTTCGTTCCTTCCCGACGTGCAACAGAAAATTCCAAAAAAATAGCAAAAAAAATTGAAAAAATTGAAAGAAACCATTACGGATTCATCCCAAGCCAAAATAGATGGGAAAATGCTGAGAAAGAGAGAAAATAAAAACTATCACTCCGTTTCGTTCCTTCCCGACGGGCAAGAGAAAATTCCAAAAAAATAGCAAAAAAATTCAAGAAATTGAAAAATACCATTACGACTTCATTCCAAGCCAAAATATGTTGGAAAAGGCTGAGAAAGAGAGAAAATAAAAATTATCGCTCTGTTTCGTTCCTTCCTGACGGGCAAGAGAAAATTCCAAAAAAATAAAAAAAAATTCAAAAAATTGAGAAATACCATTACGGCTTCATTCCAAGGAAAAATAGGTTGGAAAAAGCTGAGAAAGGGAGAAAGTAAAAATTATCGCTACGTTTCGTTCCTTCCCGACGAGTAAGAGAAAATTCCAAAAAAATAGCAAAAAAATTCAAAAAATTGAAAAATACCATTACGGCTTCATTCCAAGCCAAAATATGTTGGAAAAGGCTGAGAAAGTGAGAAAATAAAAACTATCATTTTGTTTCGTTCCTTCCCGATGGGTAAGAGAAAATTCCAAAAAAATAGCAAAAAAATTCAAAATATTGAAAAAATACCATTACGACTTCATTCCAAGCAAAAATATGTTGGAAAAGGCTGAGAATGAGAGAAAATAAAAATTATCTCTCCGTTTCGTTCCTTCCCGACGAGCAATGGAAAATTCCAAAAAAATAGCAAAAAAATTCAAAAAATCGAAAAATACCATTACGGCTTGATTCCAAGCCAAATATGTTGGAAATGGCTGAGAAAGTGAGAAAATAAAAACTATCATTTGTTTCGTTCCTTCCCGACGGGTAAGAGAAAATTCCAAAAAAATAGCAAAAAAAATTCAAAAAATTGAAAAAATACCATTACGACTTCATTCCAAACTCAAATAGGATGGAAAAGGCAGAGACAGAGAGAAAGGAAAAATTATCACTCCATTTCGTTCCTTCCCGATGGGTAAGAGAAAATTCAAAAAATAGCAAAAAAATTCAAGAAATTGAAAAATACCATTACGACTTCATTCCAAGCCAAAATATGTTGGAAAAGGCTGAGAAAGAGAGAAAATAAAAATTATTGCTCTGTTTCGTTCCTTCCTGACGGGCAAGAGAAAATTCCAAAAAAATAAAAAAAAAAATCAAAAAATTGAAAAATACCATTACGACTTCATTCCAAACTCAAATAGGATGGAAAATGCTGAGAAAGAGAGAAAATAAAAACTATCACTCCGTTTCGTTCCTTCCCGACGGGCAAGAAAAAATTCCAAAAAAATAGCAAAAAAATTCAAGAAATTGAAAAATACCATTACGACTTCATTCCAAGCCAAAATATGTTGGAAAAGGCTGAGAAAGAGAGAAAATAAAAATTATTGCTCTGTTTCGTTCTTTCCTGACGGGCAAGAGAAAATTCCAAAAAAATAAAAAAAAAATCAAAAAATTGAAAAATACCATTACGGATTCATCCCAAGCCAAAATAGATGGGAAAATGCTGAGAAAGAGAGAAAATAAAAATTATCACACCGTTTCGTTCATTCCCGACGGGGAAGAGAAAATTCCAAAAAAATAGTAAAAAAAATTCAAAAAATTGAAAAATACCATTACGGCTTCATTCCAAGCCAAAATATGTTGGAAAAGGCTGAGAAAGTGAGAAAATAAAAATTATCGTTCTGTTTCGTTCCATCCCGATGGGTAAGAGAAAATTCCAAAAAAATAGCAAAAAAATTCAAGAAATTGAAAAATACCATTACGACTTCATTCCAAGCCAAAATATGTTGGAAAAAGCTGAGAAAGAGAGAAAATAAAAATTAACGTTCTGTTTCGTTCCATCCCGACGGGCAAGAGAAAATTCCAAAAAAATAGAAAAAAATTCAAAAATTGAAAAATACCATTACGGCTTCAATCCAAGGAAAAATAGGTTGGCAAACGCTGAGAAAGGGAGAAAGTAAAAATTATCGCTACGTTTCGTTCCTTCCCGACGGGTAATAGAAAATTCCAAAAAAATAGCAAAAAAATTCAAAAAATTGAAAAATACCATTACGGCTTGATTCCAAGCCAAAATATGTTGGAAATGGCTGAGAAAGTGAGAAAATAAAAACTATCATTTTGTTTCGTTCCTTCCCGACGGGTAAGAGAAAATTCCAAAAAAAATAGCAAAAAAATTCAAAAAATTGAAAAATACCATTACGACTTCATTCCAAACTCAAATAGGATGGAAAAGGCAGAGACAGAGAGAAAAGAAAAATTATCACTCTGTTTCGTTCCTTCCCGATGGGTAAGAGAAAATTCAAAAAAATAGCAAAAAAATTCAAAAAATTGAAAAATACCATTACGACTTCATTCCAAGCCAAAATATGTTGGAAAAGGCTGAGAATGAGAGAAAATAAAAATTATCTCTCCGTTTCGTTCCTTCCCGACGGGCACGGGAAAATTCCAAAAAATAGCAAAAAAATTCAAAAAATCGAAAAATACCATTACGGGCTTCATTCCATGGAAAAACATGTTGGAAAACGCTAAGAAATGGAGAAAATAAAAATTATCGCTACGTTTCGTTCCTTCCCGACGTGTAAGAGAAAATTCCAAAAAAATAGCAAAAAAATTTTGAAAAAATTGAAAAAAACCATTACGGATTCATCCCAAGCCAAAATAGGTGGGAAAATGCTGAGAAAGAGAGACAATAAAAATTATCACTCCGTTTCGTTCATTCCCGACGGGGAAGAGAAAATTCCAAAAAAATAGCAAAAAAATTCAAAAAATTTAAAAATACCATTACGGCTTCATTCCAAGCCAAAATATGTTGGAAAAGGCTGAGAAAGTGAGAAAATAAAAACTATCGTTTTGTTTCGTTCCTTCCCGATGGGTAAGGGAAAATTCCAAAAAAATAGAAAAAAAATTCAAAAAATTGAAAAATACCATTACGACTTCATTACAAGCCAAAATATGTTGGAAAAGGCTGAGAATGAGAGAAAATAAAAATTATCGCTCCGTTTCGTTCCTTCCCGACGGGCAAGGGAAAATTCCAAAAAAATAGCAAAAAAATTCAAAAAATCGAAAAATACCATTACGGCTTCATTCCATGGAAAAACAGGTTGGAAAACGCTGAGAATGGAGAAAATAAAAATTATCGCTACGTTTTGTTCCTTCCCGACAGGCAAGAGAAAATTCCAAAAAAAATAGCAAAAAAATTGAAAAAATTGAAAAATACCATTACCGATTCATCCCAAGCCAAAATGGGTGGGCAAATGCTTAGAAAGAGAGAAAATAAAAACTATCACTCCGTTTCGTTCCTTCCCGACGGGGAAGAGAAAATTCCAAAAAATAGCAAAAAAATTCAAAAAATTGAAAAATACCATTACGGCTTCATTCCAAGCCAAAATATGTTGGAAAATTCTGAGAAAATGAGAAAATAAAAATTATCACTTCGTTTCGTTCCTTCCCGAAGCTTAAAGAAAATTCCATAAAAATAGTAAAAATATTCAAAAAGTTGAAAAATACCATTACGGCTTCATTTCAAGCCCAAATAGGATGGAAAAGACTGAGAAAGAGAGAAAATAAAAATTATCGTTTTGTTTCGTTCCTTCCCGAAGTGTAAGAGAAAATTTCATAAAAATAGCAAAAATATTCAATAAATTGAAAAATACCATTACGGCTTCATTCCAAACCCAAATAGGATGGAAAAGGCAGAGACAGAGAGAAAAGAAAAATTATCACTCCGTTTCGTTCCTTCCCGACGGGGAAGAGAAAATTCATAAAGAAATAGCAAAAAAATTCAAAAAATCGAAAAATACCATTACGGCTTCATTCCAAGGAAAAATAGGTTGGAAAACGCTAAAAATGGAGAATATAAAAATTATCGCTACGTTTCGTTCCTTCCCGACGTGCAAGAGAAAATTCCAAAAAAATAGCAAAAAAAATTGAAAAAATTGAAAGAAACCGTTACGGATTCATCCCAAGCCAAAATAGATGGGAAAATTCTGAGAAAGAGAGAAAATAAAAATTATCACTCCGTTTTGTTCATTCCCGACGGGGAAGAGAAAATTCCAAAAAAATAGTAAAAAAATTCAAAAAATTGAAAAATACCATTGCGGCTTCATTCCAAGCCAAAATATGTAGGAAAAGACTGAGAAAGTGAGAAAATAAAAATTATCGTTTTGTTTCGTTCCTTCCCGATGGGTAAGAGAAAATTCCAAAAAAATAGCAAAAAAATTCAAGAAATTGAAAAATACCATTACAACTTCATTCCAAGCCAAAATATGTTGGAAAAGGCTAAGAAAGAGAGAAAATAAAAATTATCGCTCTGTTTCGTTCCTTCCCGACGGGCAAGAGAAAATTCCAAAGAAATAGAAAAAAATTCAAAAAATTGAAAAATACCATTACGGCTTCATTCCAGGGAAAAATAGGTTGGACAACGCTGAGAAAGGGTGAAAGTAAAAATTATCGCTACGTTTCGTTCCATATCGACGGGTAAGAGAAAATTCCAAAAAAATAGCAAAAAAATTCAAAAAATTGAAAAATACCTTTACGGCTTCATTCCAAGCCAAAATATGTTGGAAATGGCTGAGAAAGTGAGAAAATAAAAACTATCATTTTGTTTCGTTCCTTCCCGACGGGTAAGAGAAAATTCCAAAAAAATAGCAAAAAAATTCAAAAAATTGAAAAATACCATTACGACTTCATTCCAAACTCAAATAGGATGGAAAAGGCAGAGACAGAGAGAAAAGAAAAATTATCACTCCATTTCGTTCCTTCCCGATGGGTAAGAGAAAATTCAAAAAAATAGCAAAAAAATTCAAGAAATTGAAAAATACCATTACGACTTCATTCCAAGCCAAAATATGTTGGAAAAGGCTGAGAAAGAGAGAAAATAAAAATTATTGCTCTGTTTCGTTCCTTCCTGACGGGCAAGAGAAAATTCCAAAAAAATAAAAAAAAAATCAAAAAATTGAAAAATACCATTACGACTTCATTCCAAACTCAAATAGAATGGAAAATGCTGAGAAAGAGAGAAAATAAAAACTATCACTCCGTTTCGTTCCTTCCCGACGGGCAAGAAAAAATTCCAAAAAAATAGCAAAAAAATTCAAGAAATTGAAAAATACCATTACGACTTCATTCCAAGCCAAAATATGTTGGAAAAGGCTGAGAAAGAGAGAAAATAAAAATTATTGCTCTGTTTCGTTCCTTCCTGACGGGCAAGAGAAAATTCCAAAAAAATAAAAAAAAAAAATCAAAAAATTGAAAAATACCATTACGGATTCATCCCAAGCCAAAATAGATGGGAAAATGCTGAGAAAGAGAGAAAATAAAAATTATCACACCGTTTCGTTCATTCCCGACGGGGAAGAGAAAATTCCAAAAAAATAGTAAAAAAATTCAAAAAATTGAAAAATACCATTACGGCTTCATTCCAAGCCAAAATATGTTGGAAAAGGCTGAGAAAGTGAGAAAATAAAAATTATCGTTCTGTTTCGTTCCATCCCGATGGGTAAGAGAAAATTCCAAAAAAATAGCAAAAAAATTCAAGAAATTGAAAAATACCATTACGACTTCATTCCAAGCCAAAATATGTTGGAAAAAGCTGAGAAAGAGAGAAAATAAAAATTATCGTTCTGTTTCGTTCCATCCCGACGGGCAAGAGAAAATTCCAAAAAAATAGAAAAAAATTCAAAAAATCGAAAAATACCATTACGGCTTCATTCCAAGCCAAAATATGTTGGAAAAGGCTGAGAATGAGAGAAAGTAAAAATTATCTCTCCGTTTCGTTCCTTCCCAACGGGCAAGGGAAAATTCCAAAAAAATAGAAAAAAAATTCAAAAAATTGAAAAATACCATTACGACTTCATTCCAAGCCAAAATATGTTGGAAAAGGCTGAGAATGAGAGAAAATAAAAATTATCGCTCCGTTTCGTTCCTTCCCGACGGGCAAGGGAAAATTCCAAAAAAATAGAAAAAAAATTCAAAAAATTTAAAAATACCATTACGACTTCATTCCAAGCCAAAATAAGTTGGAAAAGGCTGAGAATGAGAGAAAATAAAAATTATCGCTCCGTTTCGTTCCTTCCCGACGGGCAAGGGAAAATTCCAAAAAAATAGCATGAAAAACAGGTTGGAAAACGCTGATAATGGAGAAAATAAAAATTATCGCTACGTTTTGTTCCTTCCCGATAGGCAAGAGAAAATTCCAAAAAAATAGCAAAAAAATTGAAAAAATTGAAAAATACCATTACAGATTCATCCCAAGCCAAAATGGGTGGAAAAATGCTTAGAGAGAGAGAAAATAAAAAATATCACTCCGTTTCGTTCCTTCCCGACGGGCAAGGGAAAATTCCAAAAAAATAGCAAAAAAATTCAAAAAATCGAAAAATACCATTACGGCTTCATTCCATGGAAAAACAGGTTGGAAAACGCTGAAAATGGAGAAAATAAAAATTATCGCTACGTTTTGTTCCTTCCCGACAGGCAAGAGAAAATTCCAAAAAAAATAGCAAAAAAATTCAAAAAATTGAAAAATACCATTACGGATTCATCCCAAGCCAAAATAGGTGGGAAAATGCTTAGAAAGAGAGAAAATAAAAACTATCACTCCGTTTCGTTCCTTCCCGACGGGGAAGAAAAAATTCCAAAAAAATAGCAAAAAAATTCAAAAAATTGAAAAATACCATTACGGCTTCATTCCAAGCCAAAATATGTTGAAAAAGGCTGAGAGAGTGAGAAAATAAAAACTATCGTTTTGTTTCGTTCCTTCCCGAAGGGTAAGAGAAAATTCCAAAAAAAATCGCAAAAATATTCAAGAAATTAAATAATACCATTATGGCTTCATTTCAAGGCAAAATAGGTTGGAAAGGGCAGAGAAAGAGAGAAAATAAAAATTATCGCTACGTTTTATTCCTTCTCGACGGGCAAGAGGAAATTCCAAAAAAATAGCAAAAAAATTCAAAAATTTAAAATTACCGTTATGGCTTCATTCTAAGCCAAAATAGGTTGGAAAATTCTGAGAAAATGAGAAAATAAAAATTATCACTTCGTTTCGTTCCTTCCCGAAGCGTAAAAGAAAATTCCATAAAAATAGCAAAAATATTCAAAAATTGAAAAATACCATTACAGCTTCATTCCAAACCCAAATAGGATGGAAAAGGCAGAGTCAGAGAGAAAAGAAAAATTATCACTCCGTTTCGTTTCTTCCCGACAGGGAAGAGAAAATTCAAAAAAAATAGCAAAAAAATTCAAAAAATCGAAAAATACCATTACGGCTTCATTCCAAGGAAAAATAGGTTGGAAAACGCTGAGAAAGGGAGAAAATAAGAATTATCGCTACGTTTCGTTCCTTCCCGACGTGCAAGAGAAAATTCCAAAAAAATAGCAAAAAAAATTGAAAAAATTGAAAGAAACCATTACGGATTCATCCCAAGCCAGAATAGATGGGAAAATGCTGAGAAAGAGAGAAAATAAAAACTATCACTCCGTTTCGTTCCTTCCCGACGGGCAAGAGAAAATTCCAAAAAAATAGCAAAAAAATTCAAGAAATTGAAAAATACCATTACGACTTCATTCCAAGCCAAAATATGTTGGAAAAGGCTGAGAAAGAGAGAAAATAAAAATTATCGCTCTGTTTCGTTCCTTCCTGACGGGCAAGAGAAAATTCCAAAAAAATAAAAAAAAATTCAAAAAATTGAAAAATACCATTACGGCTTCATTCCAAGGAAAAATAGGTTGGAAAACGCTGAGAAAGGGAGAAAGTAAAAATTATCGCTACGTTTCGTTCCTTCCCGACGGGTAAGAGAAAATTCCAAAAAAATAGCAAAAAAATTCAAAAAATTGAAAAATACCATTACGGCTTCATTCCAAGCCAAAATATGTTGGAAAAGGCTGAGAAAGTGAGAAAATTAAAACTATCATTTTGTTTCGTTCCTTCCCGATGGGTAAGAGAAAATTCCAAAAAAATAGCAAAAAAATTCAAAATATTGAAAAATACCATTACGACTTCATTCCAAGCCAAAATATGTTGGAAAAGGCTGAGAATGAGAGAAAATAAAAATTATCTCTCCGTTTCGTTCCTTCCCGACGGGCAATGGAAAATTCCAAAAAAATAGCAAAAAAAATTCAAAAAATCGAAAAATACCATTACGGCTTCATTCCAAGCCAAAATATGTTGGAAATGGCTGAGAAAGAGAGAAAATAAAAACTATCACTCCGTTTCGTTCCTTCCCGACGGGGAAGAGAAAATTCCAAAAAAATAGCAAAGAAATTCAAAAAATTGAAAAATACCATTACGGCTTCATTCCAAGCCAAAATATGTTGGAAAATTCTGAGAAAATGAGAAAATAAAAATTATCACTTCGTTTCGTTCCTTCCCGAAGCGTAAAAGAAAATTCCATAAAAATAGTAAAAATATTCAAAAAATTGAAAAATACCATTACGGCTTCATTTCAAGCCCAAATAGGATGGAAAAGACTGAGAAAGAGAGAAAATAAAAATTATCGTTTTGTTTCGTTCCTTCCCGAAGTGTAAGAGAAAATTTCATAAAAATAGCAAAAATATTCAATAAATTGAAAAATACCATTACGGCTTCATTCCAAACCCAAATAGGATGGAAAAGGCAGAGACAGAGAGAAAAGAAAAATTATCACTCCGTTTCGTTCCTTCCCGACGTGGAAGAGAAAATTCATAAAAAAATAGCAAAAAAATTCAAAAAATCGAAAAATACCATTACGGCTTCATTCCAAGGAAAAATAGGTTGGAAAACGCTAAAAATGGAGAATATAAAAATTATCGCTACGTTTCGTTCCTTCCCGACGTGCAAGAGAAAATTCCAAAAAAATAGCAAAAAAAATTGAAAAAATTGAAAGAAACCGTTACGGATTCATCCCAAGCCAAAATAGATGAGAAAATTCTGAGAAAGAGAGAAAATAAAAATTATCACTCCGTTTTGTTCATTCCCGACGGGGAAGAGAAAATTCCAAAAAAATAGTAAAAAAATTCAAAAAATTGAAAAATACCATTGCGGCTTCATTCCAAGCCAAAATATGTAGGAAAAGACTGAGAAAGTGAGAAAATAAAAATTATCGTTTTGTTTCGTTCCTTCCCGATGGGTAAGAGAAAATTCCAAAAAAATAGCAAAAAAATTCAAGAAATTGAAAAATACCATAACAACTTCATTCCAAGCCAAAATATGTTGGAAAAGGCTAAGAAAGAGAGAAAATAAAAATTATCGCTCTGTTTCGTTCCTTCCCGACGGGCAAGAGAAAATTCCAAAGAAATAGAAAAAAATTCAAAAAATTGAAAAATACCATTACGGCTTCATTCCAGGGAAAAATAGGTTGGACAACGCTGAGAAAGGGTGAAAGTAAAAACTATCGCTACGTTTCGTTCCATCTCGACGGGTAAGAGAAAATTCCAAAAAAATAGCAAAAAAATTCAAAAAATTGAAAAATACCTTTACGGCTTCATTCCAAGCCAAAATATGTTGGAAAAGGCTGAAAAAGTGAGAAAATAAAAACTATCGTTTTGTTTCGTTCCTTCCCGATGGGTAAGAGAAAATTCCAAAAAAATAGCAAAAAAATTCAAAAAAATTGAAAAATACCATTACGACTTCATTCCTAGCCAAAATATGTTGGAAAAGGCTGAGAATGAGAGAAAATAAAAATTATCTCTCCGTTTCGTTCATTCCCGACGGGCACGGAAAAATTCCAAAAAAATAGCAAAAAAATTCAAAAAATCGAAAAATACCATTACGGCTTCATTCCATGGAAAAACATGTTGGAAAACGCTGAGAAATGGAGAAAATAAAAATTATCGCTACGTTTCGTTCCTTCCCGACGTGTAAGAGAAAATTCCAAAAAAATAGCAAAAAAAATTGAAAAAATTGAAAAAAACCATTACGGATTCATCCCAAGCCAAAATAGGTGGGAAAATGCTGAGAAAGAAAGAAAATAAAAATTATCACTCCGTTTCGTTCATTCCCGACAGGGAAGAGAAAATTCGAAAAAAATAGCAAAAAAATTCAAAAAGTCGAAAAATACCATTACGGCTTCATTCCAAGGAAAAATAGGTTGGAAAACGCTGAGAAAGGGAGAAAATAAAAATTATCGCTACGTTTCGTTCCTTCCCGACGTGCAAGAGAAAATTCCAAAAAAATAGCAAAAAAAATTGAAAAAATTGAAAGAAACCATTACGGATTCATCCCAAGCCAAAATGGGTGGGAAAATGCTTAGAGAGAGAGAAAATAAAAAATATCACTCCGTTTCGTTCCTTCCCGACGGGCAAGGGAAAATTCCAAAAAAATAGCAAAAAAATTCAAAAAATCGAAAAATACCATTACGGCTTCATTCCAAGCCAAAATATGTTGGAAAAGGCTGAGAATGAGAGAAAGTAAAAATTATCTCTCCGTTTCGTTCCTTCCCAACGGGCAAGGGAAAATTCCAAAAAAATAGAAAAAAAATTCAAAAAATTGAAAAATACCATTACGACTTCATTCCAAGCCAAAATATGTTGGAAAAGGCTGAGAATGAGAGAAAATAAAAATTATCGCTCCGTTTCGTTCCTTCCCGACGGGCAAGGAAGCGAAAATTCCAAAAAAATAGAAAAAAAATTCAAAAAATTGAAAAATACCATTACGACTTCATTCCAAGCCAAAATATGTTGGAAAAGGCTGAGAATGAGAGAAAATAAAAATTATCGCTCCGTTTCGTTCCTTCCCGACGGGCAAGGGAAAATTCCAAAAAAATAGCATGAAAAACAGGTTGGAAAACGCTGATAATGGAGAAAATAAAAATTATCGCTACGTTTTGTTCCTTCCCGATAGGCAAGAGAAAATTCCAAAAAAAATAGCAAAAAAATTGAAAAAATTGAAAAATACCATTACCGATTCATCCCAAGCCAAAATGGGTGGGAAAATGCTTAGAGAGAGAGAAAATAAAAAATATCACTCCGTTTCGTTCCTTCCCGACGGGCAAGGGAAAATTCCAAAAAAATAGCAAAAAAATTCAAAAAATCGAAAAATACCATTACGGCTTCATTCCATGGAAAAACAGGTTGGAAAACGCTGAAAATGGAGAAAATAAAAATTATCGCTACGTTTTGTTCCTTCCCGACAGGCAAGAGAAAATTCCAAAAAAAATAGCAAAAAAATTCAAAAAATTGAAAAATACCATTACGGATTCATCCCAAGCCAAAATAGGTGGGAAAATGCTGAGAAAGAGAGAAAATAAAAATTATCACTCCGTTTCGTTCATTCCCGACGGGGAAGAGAAAATTCCAAAAAAATAGCAAAAAAATTCAAAAAATTGAAAAATACCATTACGGCTTCATTCCAAGCCAAAATATGTTGAAAAAGGCTGAGAGAGTGAGAAAATAAAAACTATCGTTTTGTTTCGTTCCTTCCCGAAGGGTAAGAGAAAATTCCAAAAAAATCGCAAAAATATTCAAGAAATTAAATAATACCATTATGGCTTCATTTCAAGGCAAAATAGGTTGGAAAGGGCAGAGAAAGAGAGAAAATAAAAATTATCGCTACGTTTTATTCCTTCTCGACGGGCAAGAGGAAATTCCAAAAAAATAGCAAAAAAATTCAAAAATTTAAAATTACCGTTATGGCTTCATTCTAAGCCAAAATAGGTTGGAAAATTCTGAGAAAATGAGAAAATAAAAATTATCACTTCGTTTCGTTCCTTCCCGAAGCGTAAAAGAAAATTCCATAAAAATAGCAAAAATATTCAAAAAATTGAAAAATACCATTACAGCTTCATTCCAAACCCAAATAGGATGGAAAAGGCAGAGTCAGAGAGAAAAGAAAAATTATCACTCCGTTTCGTTTCTTCCCGACAGGGAAGAGAAAATTCAAAAAAAATAGCAAAAAAATTCAAAAAATCGAAAAATACCATTACGGCTTCATTCCAAGGAAAAATAGGTTGGAAAACGCTGAGAAAGGGAGAAAATAAGAATTATCGCTACGTTTCGTTCCTTCCCGACGTGCAAGAGAAAATTCCAAAAAAATAGCAAAAAAAATTGAAAAAATTGAAAGAAACCATTACGGATTCATCCCAAGCCAGAATAGATGGGAAAATGCTGAGAAAGAGAGAAAATAAAAACTATCACTCCGTTTCGTTCCTTCCCGATGGGTAAGAGAAAATTCCAAAAAAATAGCAAAAAATTCAAAATATTGAAAAATACCATTACGACTTCATTCCAAGCCAAAATATGTTGGAAAAGGCTGAGAAAGAGAGAAAATAAAAATTATCGCTCTGTTTCGTTCCTTCCTGACGGGCAAGAGAAAATTCCAAAAAAATAAAAAAAAATTTCAAAAAATTGAAAATTACCATTACGGATTCATCCCAAGCCAAAATAGATGGGAAAATGCTGAGAAAGAGAGAAAATAAAAATTATCACACCGTTTCGTTCATTCCCGACGGGGAAGAGAAAATTCCAAAAAAATAGTAAAAAAATTCAAAAAATTGAAAAATACCATTACGGCTTCATTCCAAGCCAAAATATGTTGGAAAAGGCTGAGAAAGTGAGAAAATAAAAATTATCGTTCTGTTTCGTTCCTTCCCGATGGGTAAGAGAAAATTCCAAAAAAATAGCAAAAAAATTCAAGAAATTGAAAAATACCATTACGACTTCATTCCAAGCCAAAATATGTTGGAAAAAGCTGAGAAAGAGAGAAAATAAAAATTATCGCTCTGTTTCGTTCCATCCCGACGGGCAAGAGAAAATTCCAAAAAAATAGAAAAAAATTCAAAAAATTGAAAAATACCATTGCGGCTTCAATCCAAGGAAAAATAGGTTGGAAAACGCTGAGAAAGGGAGAAAGTAAAAATTATCGCTACGTTTCGTTCCTTCCCGACGGGTAAGAGAAAATTCCAAAAAAATAGCAAAAAAATTCAAAAAATTGAAAAATACCATTACGGCTTGATTCCAAGCCAAAATATGTTGGAAATGGCTGAGAAAGTGAGAAAATAAAAACTATCATTTTGTTTCGTTCCTTCCCGACGGGTAAGAGAAAATTCCAAAAAAATAGCAAAAAAATTCAAAAAATTGAAAAATACCATTACGACTTCATTCCAAACTCAAATAGGATGGAAAAGGCAGAGACAGAGAGAAAAGAAAAATTATCACTCTGTTTCGTTCCTTCCCGATGGGTAAGAGAAAATTCAAAAAAATAGCAAAAAAATTCAAAAAATTGAAAAATACCAATACGACTTCATTCCAAGCCAAAATATGTTGGAAAAGGCTGAGAATGAGAGAAAATAAAAATTATCTCTCCGTTTCGTTCCTTCCCGACGGGCACGGGAAAATTCCAAAAAAATAGCAAAAAAATTCAAAAAATCGAAAAATACCATTACGGCTTAATTCCATGGAAAAACATGTTGGAAAACGCTGAGAAATGGAGAAAATAAAAATTATCGCTACGTTTCGTTCCTTCCCGACGTGTAAGAGAAAATTACAAAAAAATAGCAAAAAAAATTGAAAAAATTGAAAACAACCATTACGGATTCATCCCAAGCCAAAATAGGTGGGAAAATGCTGAGAAAGAGAGAAAATAAAAATTATCACTCCGTTTCGTTCATTCCCGACGGGGAAGAGAAAATTCCAAAAAAATAGCAAAAAAATTCAAAAAATTGAAAAATACCATTACGGCTTCATTCCAAGCCAAAATATGTTGAAAAAGGCTGAGAGAGTGAGAAAATAAAAACTATCGTTTTGTTTCGTTCCTTCCCGAAGGGTAAGAGAAAATTCCAAAAAAATCGCAAAAATATTCAAGAAATTAAATAATACCATTATGGCTTCATTTCAAGGCAAAATAGGTTGGAAAGGGCAGAGAAAGAGAGAAAATAAAAATTATCGCTACGTTTTATTCCTTCTCGACGGGCAAGAGGAAATTCCAAAAAAATAGCAAAAAAATTCAAAAATTTAAAATTACCGTTATGGCTTCATTCTAAGCCAAAATAGGTTGGAAAATTCTGAGAAAATGAGAAAATAAAAATTATCACTTCGTTTCGTTCCTTCCCGAAGCGTAAAAGAAAATTCCATAAAAATAGCAAAAATATTCAAAAAATTGAAAAATACCATTACAGCTTCATTCCAAACCCAAATAGGATGGAAAAGGCAGAGTCAGAGAGAAAAGAAAAATTATCACTCCGTTTCGTTTCTTCCCGACAGGGAAGAGAAAATTCAAAAAAAATAGCAAAAAAATTCAAAAAATCGAAAAATACCATTACGGCTTCATTCCAAGGAAAAATAGGTTGGAAAACGCAGAGAAAGGGAGAAAATAAGAATTATCGCTACGTTTCGTTCCTTCCCGACGTGCAAGAGAAAATTCCAAAAAAATAGCAAAAAAAATTGAAAAAATTGAAAGAAACCATTACGGATTCATCCCAAGCCAGAATAGATGGGAAAATGCTGAGAAAGAGAGAAAATAAAAACTATCACTCCGTTTCGTTCCTTCCCGACGGGCAAGAGAAAATTCCAAAAAAATAGCAAAAAAATTCAAGAAATTGAAAAATACCATTACGACTTCATTCCAAGCCAAAATATGTTGGAAAAGGCTGAGAAAGAGAGAAAATAAAAATTATCGCTCTGTTTCGTTCCTTCCTGACGGGCAAGAGAAAATTCCAAAAAAATAAAAAAAAATTCAAAAAATTGAAAAATACCATTACGGCTTCATTCCAAGGAAAAATAGGTTGGAAAACGCTGAGAAAGGGAGAAAGTAAAAATTATCGCTACGTTTCGTTCCTTCCCGACGGGTAAGAGAAAATTCCAAAAAAATAGCAAAAAATTCAAAAAATTGAAAAATACCATTACGGCTTCATTCCAAGCCAAAATATGTTGGAAAAGGCTGAGAAAGTGAGAAAATTAAAACTATCATTTTGTTTCGTTCCTTCCCGATGGGTAAGAGAAAATTCCAAAAAAATAGCAAAAAAATTCAAAATATTGAAAAATACCATTACGACTTCATTCCAAGCCAAAATATGTTGGAAAAGGCTGAGAATGAGAGAAAATAAAAATTATCTCTCCGTTTCGTTCCTTCCCGACGGGCAATGGAAAATTCCAAAAAAATAGCAAAAAAATTCAAAAAATCGAAAAATACCATTACGGCTTCATTCCAAGCCAAAATATGTTGGAAATGGCTGAGAAAGAGAGAAAATAAAAACTATCACTCCGTTTCGTTCCTTCCCGACGGGGAAGAGAAAATTCCAAAAAAATAGCAAAGAAATTCAAAAAATTGAAAAATACCATTACGGCTTCATTCCAAGCCAAAATATGTTGGAAAATTCTGAGAAAATGAGAAAATAAAAATTATCACTTCGTTTCGTTCCTTCCCGAAGCGTAAAAGAAAATTCCATAAAAATAGTAAAAATATTCAAAAAATTGAAAAATACCATTACGGCTTCATTTCAAGCCCAAATAGGATGGAAAAGACTGAGAAAGAGAGAAAATAAAAATTATCGTTTTGTTTCGTTCCTTCCCGAAGTGTAAGAGAAAATTTCATAAAAATAGCAAAAATATTCAATAAATTGAAAAATACCATTACGGCTTCATTCCAAACCCAAATAGGATGGAAAAGGCAGAGACAGAGAGAAAAGAAAAATTATCACTCCGTTTCGTTCCTTCCCGACGTGGAAGAGAAAATTCATAAAAAAATAGCAAAAAAATTCAAAAAATCGAAAAATACCATTACGGCTTCATTCCAAGGAAAAATAGGTTGGAAAACGCTAAAAATGGAGAAAATAAAAATTATCGCTACGTTTCGTTCCTTCCCGACGTGCAAGAGAAAATTCCAAAAAAATAGCAAAAAAAATTGAAAAAATTGAAAGAAACCATTACGGATTCATCCCAAGCCAGAATAGATGGGAAAATGCTGAGAAAGAGAGAAAATAAAAACTATCACTCCGTTTCGTTCCTTCCCGATGGGTAAGAGAAAATTCCAAAAAAATAGCAAAAAAATTCAAAATATTGAAAAATACCATTACGACTTCATTCCAAGCCAAAATATGTTGGAAAAGGCTGAGAAAGAGAGAAAATAAAAATTATCGCTCTGTTTCGTTCCTTCCTGACGGGCAAGAGAAAATTCCAAAAAAATAAAAAAAAATTTCAAAAAATTGAAAATTACCATTACGGATTCATCCCAAGCCAAAATAGATGGGAAAATGCTGAGAAAGAGAGAAAATAAAAATTATCACACCGTTTCGTTCATTCCCGACGGGGAAGAGAAAATTCCAAAAAAATAGTAAAAAAATTCAAAAAATTGAAAAATACCATTACGGCTTCATTCCAAGCCAAAATATGTTGGAAAAGGCTGAGAAAGTGAGAAAATAAAAATTATCGTTCTGTTTCGTTCCTTCCCGATGGGTAAGAGAAAATTCCAAAAAAATAGCAAAAAAATTCAAGAAATTGAAAAATACCATTACGACTTCATTCCAAGCCAAAATATGTTGGAAAAAGCTGAGAAAGAGAGAAAATAAAAATTATCGCTCTGTTTCGTTCCATCCCGACGGGCAAGAGAAAATTCCAAAAAAATAGAAAAAAATTCAAAAAATTGAAAAATACCATTGCGGCTTCAATCCAAGGAAAAATAGGTTGGAAAACGCTGAGAAAGGGAGAAAGTAAAAATTATCGCTACGTTTCGTTCCTTCCCGACGGGTAAGAGAAAATTCCAAAAAAATAGCAAAAAAATTCAAAAAATTGAAAAATACCATTACGGCTTGATTCCAAGCCAAAATATGTTGGAAATGGCTGAGAAAGTGAGAAAATAAAAACTATCATTTTGTTTCGTTCCTTCCCGACGGGTAAGAGAAAATTCCAAAAAAATAGCAAAAAAATTCAAAAAATTGAAAAATACCATTACGACTTCATTCCAAACTCAAATAGGATGGAAAAGGCAGAGACAGAGAGAAAAGAAAAATTATCACTCTGTTTCGTTCCTTCCCGATGGGTAAGAGAAAATTCAAAAAAATAGCAAAAAAATTCAAAAAATTGAAAAATACCAATACGACTTCATTCCAAGCCAAAATATGTTGGAAAAGGCTGAGAATGAGAGAAAATAAAAATTATCTCTCCGTTTCGTTCCTTCCCGACGGGCACGGGAAAATTCCAAAAAAATAGCAAAAAAATTCAAAAAATCGAAAAATACCATTACGGCTTAATTCCATGGAAAAACATGTTGGAAAACGCTGAGAAATGGAGAAAATAAAAATTATCGCTACGTTTCGTTCCTTCCCGACGTGTAAGAGAAAATTACAAAAAATAGCAAAAAAAATTGAAAAATTGAAAACAACCATTACGGATTCATCCCAAGCCAAAATAGGTGGGAAAATGCTGAGAAAGAGAGAAAATAAAAATTATCACTCCGTTTCGTTCATTCCCGACGGGGAAGAGAAAATTCCAAAAAAATAGCAAAAAAATTCAAAAAATTGAAAAATACCATTACGGCTTCATTCCAAGCCAAAATATGTTGAAAAAGGCTGAGAGAGTGAGAAAATAAAAACTATCGTTTTGTTTCGTTCCTTCCCGAAGGGTAAGAGAAAATTCCAAAAAAATCGCAAAAATATTCAAGAAATTAAATAATACCATTATGGCTTCATTTCAAGGCAAAATAGGTTGGAAAGGGCAGAGAAAGAGAGAAAATAAAAATTATCGCTACGTTTTATTCCTTCTCGACGGGCAAGAGGAAATTCCAAAAAAATAGCAAAAAAATTCAAAAATTTAAAATTACCGTTATGGCTTCATTCTAAGCCAAAATAGGTTGGAAAATTCTGAGAAAATGAGAAAATAAAAATTATCACTTCGTTTCGTTCCTTCCCGAAGCGTAAAAGAAAATTCCATAAAAATAGCAAAAATATTCAAAAAATTGAAAAATACCATTACAGCTTCATTCCAAACCCAAATAGGATGGAAAAGGCAGAGTCAGAGAGAAAAGAAAAATTATCACTCCGTTTCGTTTCTTCCCGACAGGGAAGAGAAAATTCAAAAAAAATAGCAAAAAAATTCAAAAAATCGAAAAATACCATTACGGCTTCATTCCAAGGAAAAATAGGTTGGAAAACGCAGAGAAAGGGAGAAAATAAGAATTATCGCTACGTTTCGTTCCTTCCCGACGTGCAAGAGAAAATTCCAAAAAAATAGCAAAAAAAATTGAAAAAATTGAAAGAAACCATTACGGATTCATCCCAAGCCAGAATAGATGGGAAAATGCTGAGAAAGAGAGAAAATAAAAACTATCACTCCGTTTCGTTCCTTCCCGACGGGCAAGAGAAAATTCCAAAAAAATAGCAAAAAAATTCAAGAAATTGAAAAATACCATTACGACTTCATTCCAAGCCAAAATATGTTGGAAAAGGCTGAGAAAGAGAGAAAATAAAAATTATCGCTCTGTTTCGTTCCTTCCTGACGGGCAAGAGAAAATTCCAAAAAAATAAAAAAAAATTCAAAAAATTGAAAAATACCATTACGGCTTCATTCCAAGGAAAAATAGGTTGGAAAACGCTGAGAAAGGGAGAAAGTAAAAATTATCGCTACGTTTCGTTCCTTCCCGACGGGTAAGAGAAAATTCCAAAAAAATAGCAAAAAAATTCAAAAAATTGAAAAATACCATTACGGCTTCATTCCAAGCCAAAATATGTTGGAAAAGGCTGAGAAAGTGAGAAAATTAAAACTATCATTTTGTTTCGTTCCTTCCCGATGGGTAAGAGAAAATTCCAAAAAAATAGCAAAAAAATTCAAAATATTGAAAAATACCATTACGACTTCATTCCAAGCCAAAATATGTTGGAAAAGGCTGAGAATGAGAGAAAATAAAAATTATCTCTCCGTTTCGTTCCTTCCCGACGGGCAATGGAAAATTCCAAAAAAATAGCAAAAAAATTCAAAAATCGAAAAATACCATTACGGCTTCATTCCAAGCCAAAATATGTTGGAAATGGCTGAGAAAGAGAGAAAATAAAAACTATCACTCCGTTTCGTTCCTTCCCGACGGGGAAGAGAAAATTCCAAAAAAATAGCAAAGAAATTCAAAAAATTGAAAAATACCATTACGGCTTCATTCCAAGCCAAAATATGTTGGAAAATTCTGAGAAAATGAGAAAATAAAAATTATCACTTCGTTTCGTTCCTTCCCGAAGCGTAAAAGAAAATTCCATAAAAATAGTAAAAATATTCAAAAAATTGAAAAATACCATTACGGCTTCATTTCAAGCCCAAATAGGATGGAAAAGACTGAGAAAGAGAGAAAATAAAAATTATCGTTTTGTTTCGTTCCTTCCCGAAGTGTAAGAGAAAATTTCATAAAAATAGCAAAAATATTCAATAAATTGAAAAATACCATTACGGCTTCATTCCAAACCCAAATAGGATGGAAAAGGCAGAGACAGAGAGAAAAGAAAAATTATCACTCCGTTTCGTTCCTTCCCGACGTGGAAGAGAAAATTCATAAAAAAATAGCAAAAAAATTCAAAAAATCGAAAAATACCATTACGGCTTCATTCCAAGGAAAAATAGGTTGGAAAACGCTAAAAATGGAGAATATAAAAATTATCGCTACGTTTCGTTCCTTCCCGACGTGCAAGAGAAAATTCCAAAAAAATAGCAAAAAAAATTGAAAAAATTGAAAGAAACCGTTACGGATTCATCCCAAGACAAAATAGATGAGAAAATTCTGAGAAAGAGAGAAAATAAAAATTATCACTCCGTTTTGTTCATTCCCGACGGGGAAGAGAAAATTCCAAAAAAATAGTAAAAAAATTCAAAAAATTGAAAAATACCATTGCGGCTTCATTCCAAGCCAAAATATGTAGGAAAAGACTGAGAAAGTGAGAAAATAAAAATTATCGTTTTGTTTCGTTCCTTCCCGATGGGTAAGAGAAAATTCCAAAAAAATAGCAAAAAAATTCAAGAAATTGAAAAATACCATAACAACTTCATTCCAAGCCAAAATATGTTGGAAAAGGCTAAGAAAGAGAGAAAATAAAAATTATCGCTCTGTTTCGTTCCTTCCCGACGGGCAAGAGAAAATTCCAAAGAAATAGAAAAAAATTCAAAAAATTGAAAAATACCATTACGGCTTCATTCCAGGGAAAAATAGGTTGGACAACGCTGAGAAAGGGTGAAAGTAAAAACTATCGCTACGTTTCGTTCCATCTCGACGGGTAAGAGAAAATTCCAAAAAAATAGCAAAAAAATTCAAAAAATTGAAAAATACCTTTACGGCTTCATTCCAAGCCAAAATATGTTGGAAAATGGCTGAAAAAGTGAGAAAATAAAAACTATCGTTTTGTTTCGTTCCTTCCCGATGGGTAAGAGAAAATTCCAAAAAAATAGCAAAAAAATTCAAAAAATTGAAAAATACCATTACGACTTCATTCCTAGCCAAAATATGTTGGAAAAGGCTGAGAATGAGAGAAAATAAAAATTATCTCTCCGTTTCGTTCATTCCCGACGGGCACGGAAAAATTCCAAAAAAATAGCAAAAAAATTCAAAAAATCGAAAAATACCATTACGGCTTCATTCCATGGAAAAACATGTTGGAAAACGCTGAGAAATGGAGAAAATAAAAATTATCGCTACGTTTCGTTCCTTCCCGACGTGTAAGAGAAAATTTCAAAAAAATAGCAAAAAAAATTGAAAAAATTGAAAAAAAACCATTACGGATTCATCCCAAGCCAAAATAGGTGGGAAAATGCTGAGAAAGAAAGAAAATAAAAATTATCACTCCGTTTCGTTCATTCCCGACAGGGAAGAGAAAATTCGAAAAAAATAGCAAAAAAATTCAAAAAGTCGAAAAATACCATTACGGCTTCATTCCAAGGAAAAATAGGTTGGAAAACGCTGAGAAAGGGAGAAAATAAAAATTATCGCTACGTTTCGTTCCTTCCCGACGTGCAAGAGAAAATTCCAAAAAAATAGCAAAAAAAATTGAAAAAATTGAAAGAAACCATTACGGATTCATCCCAAGCCAAAATGGGTGGGAAAATGCTTAGAGAGAGAGAAAATAAAAAATATCACTCCGTTTCGTTCCTTCCCGACGGGCAAGGGAAAATTCCAAAAAAATAGCAAAAAAATTCAAAAAAATCGAAAAATACCATTACGGCTTCATTCCAAGCCAAAATATGTTGGAAAAGGCTGAGAATGAGAGAAAGTAAAAATTATCTCTCCGTTTCGTTCCTTCCCAACGGGCAAGGGAAAATTCCAAAAAAATAGAAAAAAAATTCAAAAAATTGAAAAATACCATTACGACTTCATTCCAAGCCAAAATATGTTGGAAAAGGCTGAGAATGAGAGAAAATAAAAATTATCGCTCCGTTTCGTTCCTTCCCGACGGGCAAGGAAGCGAAAATTCCAAAAAAATAGAAAAAAAATTCAAAAAATTGAAAAATACCATTACGACTTCATTCCAAGCCAAAATATGTTGGAAAAGGCTGAGAATGAGAGAAAATAAAAATTATCGCTCCGTTTCGTTCCTTCCCGACGGGCAAGGGAAAATTCCAAAAAAATAGCATGAAAAACAGGTTGGAAAACGCTGATAATGGAGAAAATAAAAATTATCGCTACGTTTTGTTCCTTCCCGATAGGCAAGAGAAAATTCCAAAAAAAATAGCAAAAAAATTGAAAAAATTGAAAAATACCATTACCGATTCATCCCAAGCCAAAATGGGTGGGAAAATGCTTAGAGAGAGAGAAAATAAAAAATATCACTCCGTTTCGTTCCTTCCCGACGGGCAAGGGAAAATTCCAAAAAAATAGCAAAAAAATTCAAAAAATCGAAAAATACCATTACGGCTTCATTCCATGGAAAAACAGGTTGGAAAACGCTGAAAATGGAGAAAATAAAAATTATCGCTACGTTTTGTTCCTTCCCGACAGGCAAGAGAAAATTCCAAAAAAAATAGCAAAAAAATTCAAAAAATTGAAAAATACCATTACGGATTCATCCCAAGCCAAAATAGGTGGGAAAATGCTTAGAAAGAGAGAAAATAAAAACTATCACTCCGTTTCGTTCCTTCCCGACGGGGAAGAAAAAATTCCAAAAAAATAGCAAAAAAATTCAAAAAATTGAAAAATACCATTACGGCTTCATTCCAAGCCAAAATATGTTGAAAAAGGCTGAGAGAGTGAGAAAATAAAAACTATCGTTTTGTTTCGTTCCTTCCCGAAGGGTAAGAGAAAATTCCAAAAAAATCGCAAAAATATTCAAGAAATTAAATAATACCATTATGGCTTCATTTCAAGGCAAAATAGGTTGGAAAGGGCAGAGAAAGAGAGAAAATAAAAATTATCGCTACGTTTTATTCCTTCTCGACGGGCAAGAGGAAATTCCAAAAAAATAGCAAAAAAATTCAAAAATTTAAAATTACCGTTATGGCTTCATTCTAAGCCAAAATAGGTTGGAAAATTCTGAGAAAATGAGAAAATAAAAATTATCACTTCGTTTCGTTCCTTCCCGAAGCGTAAAAGAAAATTCCATAAAAATAGCAAAAATATTCAAAAAATTGAAAAATACCATTACAGCTTCATTCCAAACCCAAATAGGATGGAAAAGGCAGAGTCAGAGAGAAAAGAAAAATTATCACTCCGTTTCGTTTCTTCCCGACAGGGAAGAGAAAATTCAAAAAAAATAGCAAAAAAATTCAAAAAATCGAAAAATACCATTACGGCTTCATTCCAAGGAAAAATAGGTTGGAAAACGCTGAGAAAGGGAGAAAATAAGAATTATCGCTACGTTTCGTTCCTTCCCGACGTGCAAGAGAAAATTTCAAAAAAATAGCAAAAAAAATTGAAAAAATTGAAAGAAACCATTACGGATTCATCCCAAGCCAGAATAGATGGGAAAATGCTGAGAAAGAGAGAAAATAAAAACTATCACTCCGTTTCGTTCCTTCCCGACGGGCAAGAGAAAATTCCAAAAAAATAGCAAAAAAATTCAAGAAATTGAAAAATACCATTACGACTTCATTCCAAGCCAAAATATGTTGGAAAAGGCTGAGAAAGAGAGAAAATAAAAATTATCGCTCTGTTTCGTTCCTTCCTGACGGGCAAGAGAAAATTCCAAAAAAATAAAAAAAAATTCAAAAAATTGAAAAATACCATTACGGCTTCATTCCAAGGAAAAATAGGTTGGAAAACGCTGAGAAAGGGAGAAAGTAAAAATTATCGCTACGTTTCGTTCCTTCCCGACGGGTAAGAGAAAATTCCAAAAAAATAGCAAAAAAATTCAAAAAATTGAAAAATACCATTACGGCTTCATTCCAAGCCAAAATATGTTGGAAAAGGCTGAGAATGAGAGAAAATAAAAATTATCTCTCCGTTTCGTTCCTTCCCGACGGGCAATGGAAAATTCCAAAAAAATAGCAAAAAAATTCAAAAAATCGAAAAATACCATTACGGCTTCATTCCAAGCCAAAATATGTTGGAAATGGCTGAGAAAGTGAGAAAATAAAAACTATCATTTTGTTTCGTTCCTTCCCGACGGGTAAGAGAAAATTCCAAAAAAATAGCAAAAAAATTCAAGTAATTGAAAAATACCATTACGACTTCATTCCAAACTCAAATAGGATGGAAAAGGCAGAGACAGAGAGAAAAGAAAAATTATCACTCTGTTTCGTTCCTTCCCGATGGGTAAGAGAAAATTCAAAAAAATAGCAAAAAAATTCAAAAAATTGAAAAATACCAATACGACTTCATTCCAAGCCAAAATATGTTGGAAAAGGCTGAGAATGAGAGAAAATAAAAATTATCTCTCCGTTTCGTTCCTTCCCGACGGGCACGGGAAAATTCCAAAAAAATAGCAAAAAAATTCAAAAAATCGAAAAATACCATTACGGCTTAATTCCATGGAAAAACATGTTGGAAAACGCTGAGAAATGGAGAAAATAAAAATTATCGCTACGTTTCGTTCCTTCCCGACGTGTAAGAGAAAATTACAAAAAATAGCAAAAAAAATTGAAAAAATTGAAAACAACCATTACGGATTCATCCCAAGCCAAAATAGGTGGGAAAATGCTGAGAAAGAGAGAAAATAAAAATTATCACTCCGTTTCGTTCATTCCCGACGGGGAAGAGAAAATTCCAAAAAAATAGCAAAAAAATTCAAAAAATTGAAAAATACCATTACGGCTTCATTCCAAGCCAAAATATGTTGAAAAAGGCTGAGAGAGTGAGAAAATAAAAACTATCGTTTTGTTTCGTTCCTTCCCGAAGGGTAAGAGAAAATTCCAAAAAAATCGCAAAAATATTCAAGAAATTAAATAATACCATTATGGCTTCATTTCAAGGCAAAATAGGTTGGAAAGGGCAGAGAAAGAGAGAAAATAAAAATTATCGCTACGTTTTATTCCTTCTCGACGGGCAAGAGGAAATTCCAAAAAAATAGCAAAAAAATTCAAAAATTTAAAATTACCGTTATGGCTTCATTCTAAGCCAAAATAGGTTGGAAAATTCTGAGAAAATGAGAAAATAAAAATTATCACTTCGTTTCGTTCCTTCCCGAAGCGTAAAAGAAAATTCCATAAAAATAGCAAAAATATTCAAAAAATTGAAAAATACCATTACAGCTTCATTCCAAACCCAAATAGGATGGAAAAGGCAGAGTCAGAGAGAAAAGAAAAATTATCACTCCGTTTCGTTTCTTCCCGACAGGGAAGAGAAAATTCAAAAAAATAGCAAAAAAATTCAAAAATCGAAAAATACCATTACGGCTTCATTCCAAGGAAAAATAGGTTGGAAAACGCAGAGAAAGGGAGAAAATAAGAATTATCGCTACGTTTCGTTCCTTCCCGACGTGCAAGAGAAAATTCCAAAAAAATAGCAAAAAAAATTGAAAAAATTGAAAGAAACCATTACGGATTCATCCCAAGCCAGAATAGATGGGAAAATGCTGAGAAAGAGAGAAAATAAAAACTATCACTCCGTTTCGTTCCTTCCCGACGGGCAAGAGAAAATTCCAAAAAAATAGCAAAAAATTCAAGAAATTGAAAAATACCATTACGACTTCATTCCAAGCCAAAATATGTTGGAAAAGGCTGAGAAAGAGAGAAAATAAAAATTATCGCTCTGTTTCGTTCCTTCCTGACGGGCAAGAGAAAATTCCAAAAAAATAAAAAAAAATTCAAAAAATTGAAAAATACCATTACGGCTTCATTCCAAGGAAAAATAGGTTGGAAAACGCTGAGAAAGGGAGAAAGTAAAAATTATCGCTACGTTTCGTTCCTTCCCGACGGGTAAGAGAAAATTCCAAAAAAATAGCAAAAAAATTCAAAAAATTGAAAAATACCATTACGGCTTCATTCCAAGCCAAAATATGTTGGAAAAGGCTGAGAAAGTGAGAAAATTAAAACTATCATTTTGTTTCGTTCCTTCCCGATGGGTAAGAGAAAATTCCAAAAAAATAGCAAAAAATTCAAAATATTGAAAAATACCATTACGACTTCATTCCAAGCCAAAATATGTTGGAAAAGGCTGAGAATGAGAGAAAATAAAAATTATCTCTCCGTTTCGTTCCTTCCCGACGGGCAATGGAAAATTCCAAAAAAATAGCAAAAAAATTCAAAAAATCGAAAAATACCATTACGGCTTCATTCCAAGCCAAAATATGTTGGAAATGGCTGAGAAAGAGAGAAAATAAAAACTATCACTCCGTTTCGTTCCTTCCCGACGGGGAAGAGAAAATTCCAAAAAAATAGCAAAGAAATTCAAAAAATTGAAAAATACCATTACGGCTTCATTCCAAGCCAAAATATGTTGGAAAATTCTGAGAAAATGAGAAAATAAAAATTATCACTTCGTTTCGTTCCTTCCCGAAGCGTAAAAGAAAATTCCATAAAAATAGTAAAAATATTCAAAAAATTGAAAAATACCATTACGGCTTCATTTCAAGCCCAAATAGGATGGAAAAGACTGAGAAAGAGAGAAAATAAAAATTATCGTTTTGTTTCGTTCCTTCCCGAAGTGTAAGAGAAAATTTCATAAAAATAGCAAAAATATTCAATAAATTGAAAAATACCATTACGGCTTCATTCCAAACCCAAATAGGATGGAAAAGGCAGAGACAGAGAGAAAAGAAAAATTATCACTCCGTTTCGTTCCTTCCCGACGTGGAAGAGAAAATTCATAAAAAAATAGCAAAAAAATTCAAAAAATCGAAAAATACCATTACGGCTTCATTCCAAGGAAAAATAGGTTGGAAAACGCTAAAAATGGAGAATATAAAAATTATCGCTACGTTTCGTTCCTTCCCGACGTGCAAGAGAAAATTCCAAAAAAATAGCAAAAAAAATTGAAAAAATTGAAAGAAACCGTTACGGATTCATCCCAAGACAAAATAGATGAGAAAATTCTGAGAAAGAGAGAAAATAAAAATTATCACTCCGTTTTGTTCATTCCCGACGGGGAAGAGAAAATTCCAAAAAAATAGTAAAAAAATTCAAAAAATTGAAAAATACCATTGCGGCTTCATTCCAAGCCAAAATATGTAGGAAAAGACTGAGAAAGTGAGAAAATAAAAATTATCGTTTTGTTTCGTTCCTTCCCGATGGGTAAGAGAAAATTCCAAAAAAATAGCAAAAAAATTCAAGAAATTGAAAAATACCATAACAACTTCATTCCAAGCCAAAATATGTTGGAAAAGGCTAAGAAAGAGAGAAAATAAAAATTATCGCTCTGTTTCGTTCCTTCCCGACGGGCAAGAGAAAATTCCAAAGAAATAGAAAAAAATTCAAAAAATTGAAAAATACCATTACGGCTTCATTCCAGGGAAAAATAGGTTGGACAACGCTGAGAAAGGGTGAAAGTAAAAACTATCGCTACGTTTCGTTCCATCTCGACGGGTAAGAGAAAATTCCAAAAAAATAGCAAAAAAATTCAAAAAATTGAAAAATACCTTTACGGCTTCATTCCAAGCCAAAATATGTTGGAAATGGCTGAAAAAGTGAGAAAATAAAAACTATCGTTTTGTTTCGTTCCTTCCCGATGGGTAAGAGAAAATTCCAAAAAAATAGCAAAAAAATTCAAAAAATTGAAAAATACCATTACGACTTCATTCCTAGCCAAAATATGTTGGAAAAGGCTGAGAATGAGAGAAAATAAAAATTATCTCTCCGTTTCGTTCATTCCCGACGGGCACGGAAAAATTCCAAAAAAATAGCAAAAAAATTCAAAAATCGAAAAATACCATTACGGCTTCATTCCATGGAAAAACATGTTGGAAAACGCTGAGAAATGGAGAAAATAAAAATTATCGCTACGTTTCGTTCCTTCCCGACGTGTAAGAGAAAATTTCAAAAAAATAGCAAAAAAAATTGAAAAAATTGAAAAAAACCATTACGGATTCATCCCAAGCCAAAATAGGTGGGAAAATGCTGAGAAAGAAAGAAAATAAAAATTATCACTCCGTTTCGTTCATTCCCGACAGGGAAGAGAAAATTCGAAAAAAATAGCAAAAAAATTCAAAAAGTCGAAAAATACCATTACGGCTTCATTCCAAGGAAAAATAGGTTGGAAAACGCTGAGAAAGGGAGAAAATAAAAATTATCGCTACGTTTCGTTCCTTCCCGACGTGCAAGAGAAAATTCCAAAAAAATAGCAAAAAAATTGAAAAAATTGAAAGAAACCATTACGGATTCATCCCAAGCCAAAATGGGTGGGAAAATGCTTAGAGAGAGAGAAAATAAAAAATATCACTCCGTTTCGTTCCTTCCCGACGGGCAAGGGAAAATTCCAAAAAAATAGCAAAAAAATTCAAAAAATCGAAAAATACCATTACGGCTTCATTCCAAGCCAAAATATGTTGGAAAAGGCTGAGAATGAGAGAAAGTAAAAATTATCTCTCCGTTTCGTTCCTTCCCAACGGGCAAGGGAAAATTCCAAAAAAATAGAAAAAAAATTCAAAAAATTGAAAAATACCATTACGACTTCATTCCAAGCCAAAATATGTTGGAAAAGGCTGAGAATGAGAGAAAATAAAAATTATCGCTCCGTTTCGTTCCTTCCCGACGGGCAAGGAAGCGAAAATTCCAAAAAAATAGAAAAAAATTCAAAAAATTGAAAAATACCATTACGACTTCATTCCAAGCCAAAATATGTTGGAAAAGGCTGAGAATGAGAGAAAATAAAAATTATCGCTCCGTTTCGTTCCTTCCCGACGGGCAAGGGAAAATTCCAAAAAAATAGCATGAAAAACAGGTTGGAAAACGCTGATAATGGAGAAAATAAAAATTATCGCTACGTTTTGTTCCTTCCCGATAGGCAAGAGAAAATTCCAAAAAAAATAGCAAAAAAATTGAAAAAATTGAAAAATACCATTACCGATTCATCCCAAGCCAAAATGGGTGGGAAAATGCTTAGAGAGAGAGAAAATAAAAAATATCACTCCGTTTCGTTCCTTCCCGACGGGCAAGGGAAAATTCCAAAAAAATAGCAAAAAAATTCAAAAAATCGAAAAATACCATTACGGCTTCATTCCATGGAAAAACAGGTTGGAAAACGCTGAAAATGGAGAAAATAAAAATTATCGCTACGTTTTGTTCCTTCCCGACAGGCAAGAGAAAATTCCAAAAAAAATAGCAAAAAAATTCAAAAAATTGAAAAATACCATTACGGATTCATCCCAAGCCAAAATAGGTGGGAAAATGCTTAGAAAGAGAGAAAATAAAAACTATCACTCCGTTTCGTTCCTTCCCGACGGGGAAGAAAAATTCCAAAAAAATAGCAAAAAAATTCAAAAAATTGAAAAATACCATTACGGCTTCATTCCAAGCCAAAATATGTTGAAAAAGGCTGAGAGAGTGAGAAAATAAAAACTATCGTTTTGTTTCGTTCCTTCCCGAAGGGTAAGAGAAAATTCCAAAAAAATCGCAAAAATATTCAAGAAATTAAATAATACCATTATGGCTTCATTTCAAGGCAAAATAGGTTGGAAAGGGCAGAGAAAGAGAGAAAATAAAAATTATCGCTACGTTTTATTCCTTCTCGACGGGCAAGAGGAAATTCCAAAAAAATAGCAAAAAAATTCAAAAATTTAAAATTACCGTTATGGCTTCATTCTAAGCCAAAATAGGTTGGAAAATTCTGAGAAAATGAGAAAATAAAAATTATCACTTCGTTTCGTTCCTTCCCGAAGCGTAAAAGAAAATTCCATAAAAATAGCAAAAATATTCAAAAAATTGAAAAATACCATTACAGCTTCATTCCAAACCCAAATAGGATGGAAAAGGCAGAGTCAGAGAGAAAAGAAAAATTATCACTCCGTTTCGTTTCTTCCCGACAGGGAAGAGAAAATTCAAAAAAAAATAGCAAAAAAATTCAAAAAATCGAAAAATACCATTACGGCTTCATTCCAAGGAAAAATAGGTTGGAAAACGCTGAGAAAGGGAGAAAATAAGAATTATCGCTACGTTTCGTTCCTTCCCGACGTGCAAGAGAAAATTCCAAAAAAATAGCAAAAAAAATTGAAAAAATTGAAAGAAACCATTACGGATTCATCCCAAGCCAGAATAGATGGGAAAATGCTGAGAAAGAGAGAAAATAAAAACTATCACTCCGTTTCGTTCCTTCCCGACGGGCAAGAGAAAATTCCAAAAAAATAGCAAAAAAATTCAAGAAATTGAAAAATACCATTACGACTTCATTCCAAGCCAAAATATGTTGGAAAAGGCTGAGAAAGAGAGAAAATAAAAATTATCGCTCTGTTTCGTTCCTTCCTGACGGGCAAGAGAAAATTCCAAAAAAATAAAAAAAATTCAAAAAATTGAAAAATACCATTACGGCTTCATTCCAAGGAAAAATAGGTTGGAAAACGCTGAGAAAGGGAGAAAGTAAAAATTATCGCTACGTTTCGTTCCTTCCCGACGGGTAAGAGAAAATTCCAAAAAAATAGCAAAAAAATTCAAAAAATTGAAAAATACCATTACGGCTTCATTCCAAGCCAAAATATGTTGGAAAAGGCTGAGAATGAGAGAAAATAAAAATTATCTCTCCGTTTCGTTCCTTCCCGACGGGCAATGGAAAATTCCAAAAAAATAGCAAAAAAATTCAAAAAATCGAAAAATACCATTACGGCTTCATTCCAAGCCAAAATATGTTGGAAATGGCTGAGAAAGTGAGAAAATAAAAACTATCATTTTGTTTCGTTCCTTCCCGACGGGTAAGAGAAATTCCAAAAAAATAGCAAAAAAATTCAAGTAATTGAAAAATACCATTACGACTTCATTCCAAACTCAAATAGGATGGAAAAGGCAGAGACAGAGAGAAAAGAAAAATTATCACTCTATTTCGTTCCTTCCCGATGGGTAATAGAAAATTCAAAAAAATAGCAAAAAAATTCAAAAAATTGAAAAAATACCATTACGGATTCATCCCAAGCCAAAATAGATGGGAAAATGCTGAGAAAGAGAGAAAATAAAAACTATCACTCCGTTTCGTTCCTTCCCGATGGGAAAGAGAAAATTCCAAAAAAATAGCAAAAAAATTCAAGAAATTGAAAAATACCATTACGGCTTCATTCCAAGCCAAAATATGTTGGAAAAGGCTGAGAAAGAGAGAAAATAAAAATTATCGTTCTGTTTCGTTCCTTCCCGATGGGTAAGAGAAAATTCCATAAAAATAGCAAAAAAATTCAAAAATTGAAAAATACCATTACGGCTTTATTCCAAACCAAAATATGTTGGAAAAGGCAGAGTCAGAGAGAAAAGAAAAATTATCACTCCGTTTCGTTCCTTCCCGACAGGGAATAGAAAATTCCAAAAAAATAGCAAAAAAATTCAAAAAATCGAAAAATACCATTACGGCTTCATTCCAAGGAAAAATTGGTTGGAAAACGCTGAGAAAGGGAGAAAATAAAAATTATCGCTACGTTTCGTTCCTTCCCGACGTGCAAGAGAAAATTCCAAAAAAATAGCAAAAAAAAATTGAAAAAATTGAAAGAAACCATTACGGATTCATCCCAAGCCAAAATAGATGGGAAAATGCTGAGAAAGAGAGAAAATAAAAACTATCACTCCGTTTCGTTCCTTCCCGACGGGCAAGAGAAAATTCCAAAAAAATAGCAAAAAAATTCAAGAAATTGAAAAATACCATTACGACTTGATTCCAAGCCAAAATATGTTGGAAAAGGCTGAGAAAGAGAGAAAATAAAAATTATCGCTCTGTTTCGTTCCTTCCTGACGGGCAAGAGAAAATTCCAAAAAATAAAAAAAAATTCAAAAAATTGAAAAATATCATTACGGCTTCATTGCAAGGAAAAATAGGTTGGAAAACGCTGAGAAAGGGAGAAAGTAAAAATTATCGCTACGTTTAATAGCAAAAAAATTCAAAAAATTGAAAAATACCATTACGGCTTCATTCCAAGCCAAAATATGTTGGAAAAGGCTGAGAAAGTGAGAAAATAAAAACTATCATTTGTTTCGTTCCTTCCCGATGGGTAAGAGAAAATTCCAAAAAAATAGCAAAAAAATTCAAAATATTGAAAAATACCATTACGACTTCATTCCAAGCCAAAATATGTTGGAAAAGGCTGAGAAAGAGAGAAAATAAAAATTATCGCTCTGTTTCGTTCCTTCCTGACGGGCAAGAGAAAATTCCAAAAAAATAAAAAAAAATTTCAAAAAATTGAAAATTACCATTACGGATTCATCCCAAGCCAAAATAGATGGGAAAATGCTGAGAAAGAGAGAAAATAAAAATTATCACACCGTTTCGTTCATTCCCGACGGGGAAGAGAAAATTCCAAAAAAATAGTAAAAAAATTCAAAAATTGAAAAATACCATTACGGCTTCATTCCAAGCCAAAATATGTTGGAAAAGGCTGAGAAAGTGAGAAAATAAAAATTATCGTTCTGTTTCGTTCCTTCCCGATGGGTAAGAGAAAATTCCAAAAAAATAGCAAAAAAATTCAAGAAATTGAAAAATACCATTACGACTTCATTCCAAGCCAAAATATGTTGGAAAAAGCTGAGAAAGAGAGAAAATAAAAATTATCGCTCTGTTTCGTTCCATCCCGACGGGCAAGAGAAAATTCCAAAAAAATAGAAAAAAATTCAAAAAATTGAAAAATACCATTGCGGCTTCAATCCAAGGAAAAATAGGTTGGAAAACGCTGAGAAAGGGAGAAAGTAAAAATTATCGCTACGTTTCGTTCCTTCCCGACGGGTAAGAGAAAATTCCAAAAAAATAGCAAAAAAATTCAAAAAATTGAAAAATACCATTACGGCTTGATTCCAAGCCAAAATATGTTGGAAATGGCTGAGAAAGTGAGAAAATAAAAACTATCATTTTGTTTCGTTCCTTCCCGACGGGTAAGAGAAAATTCCAAAAAAATAGCAAAAAAATTCAAAAAATTGAAAAATACCATTACGACTTCATTCCAAACTCAAATAGGATGGAAAAGGCAGAGACAGAGAGAAAAGAAAAATTATCACTCTGTTTCGTTCCTTCCCGATGGGTAAGAGAAAATTCAAAAAAATAGCAAAAAAATTCAAAAAATTGAAAAATACCAATACGACTTCATTCCAAGCCAAAATATGTTGGAAAAGGCTGAGAATGAGAGAAAATAAAAATTATCTCTCCGTTTCGTTCCTTCCCGACGGGCACGGGAAAATTCCAAAAAAATAGCAAAAAAATTCAAAAAATCGAAAAATACCATTACGGCTTAATTCCATGGAAAAACATGTTGGAAAACGCTGAGAAATGGAGAAAATAAAAATTATCGCTACGTTTCGTTCCTTCCCGACGTGTAAGAGAAAATTACAAAAAATAGCAAAAAAAATTGAAAAAATTGAAAACAACCATTACGGATTCATCCCAAGCCAAAATAGGTGGGAAAATGCTGAGAAAGAGAGAAAATAAAAATTATCACTCCGTTTCGTTCATTCCCGACGGGGAAGAGAAAATTCCAAAAAAATAGCAAAAAAAATTCAAAAAATTGAAAAATACCATTTACGGCTTCATTCCAAGCCAAAATATGTTGAAAAAGGCTGAGAGAGTGAGAAAATAAAAACTATCGTTTTGTTTCGTTCCTTCCCGAAGGGTAAGAGAAAATTCCAAAAAAATCGCAAAAATATTCAAGAAATTAAATAATACCATTATGGCTTCATTTCAAGGCAAAAATAGGTTGGAAAGGGCAGAGAAAGAGAGAAAATAAAAATTATCGCTACGTTTTATTCCTTCTCGACGGGCAAGAGGAAATTCCAAAAAAATAGCAAAAAAATTCAAAATTTAAAATTACCGTTATGGCTTCATTCTAAGCCAAAATAGGTTGGAAAATTCTGAGAAAATGAGAAAGATAAAAATTATCACTTCGTTTCGTTCCTTCCCGAAGCGTAAAAGAAAATTCCATAAAAATAGCAAAAATATTCAAAAATTGAAAAATACCATTACAGCTTCATTCCAACCCAAATAGGATGGAAAAGCATGAGTCAGAGAGAAAAGAAAAATTATCACTCCGTTTCGTTCCTTCCCGACAGGGCAAGAGAAAATTCCAAAAAAATAGCAAAAAATTCAAAAAATCGAAAAATACCATTACGGCTTCATTCCAAGGAAAATAAGGTTGGAAAACGCTGAGAAATGGAGAAAATAAGAATTATCGCTACGTTTCGTTCCTTCCCGACGTGTCAAGAGAAAATTCCAAAAAAATAGCAAAAAAAATTGAAAAAATTGAAAGAAACCATTACGGATTCATCCCAAGCCAGAATAGGATGGGAAAATGCTGAGAAAGAGAGAAAATAAAAACTATCACTCCGTTTCGTTCCTTCCCGACGGGGCAAGAGAAAATTCCAAAAAAATAGCAAAAAAATTCAAGAAATTGAAAAATACCATTACGACTTCATTCCAAGCCAAAATATGTTGGAAAAGGCTGAGAAAGAGAGAAAATAAAAATTATCGCTCTGTTTCGTTCCTTCCTGACGGGCAAGAGAAATTCCAAAAAAATAAAAAAAAATTCAAAAAATTGAAAAATACCATTACGGCTTCATTCCAAGGAAAAATAGGTTGGAAAACGCTGAGAAAGGGAGAAAGTAAAAATTATCGCTACGTTTCGTTCCTTCCCGACGGGTAAGAGAAAATTCCAAAAAAATAGCAAAAAAATTCAAAAAATTGAAAAATACCATTACGGCTTCATTCCAAGCCAAAATATGTTGGAAAAGGCTGAGAAAGAGAGAAAATAAAAATTATCTCTCGTTTCGTTCCTTCCCGACGGGCAAGGAAAATTCCAAAAAAATAGCAAAAAAATTCAAAAAATGAAAAATACCATTACGGCTTCATTCCAAGCCAAAATATGTTGGAAAGGCTGAGAAAGTGAGAAAATAAAAACTATCATTTTGTTTCGTTCCTTCCCGACGGGTAAGAGAAAATTCCAAAAAAATAGCAAAAAAATTCAAGTAATTGAAAAATACCATTACGACTTCATTCCAAA
>JAXUIC010000374.1:0-40617 GCA_035136125.1 Quercus rubra | reverse complement strand
TAGTGTCATCACCCATCGTCTAAACGTAAGTCCTTCCTTCAAGCCAATATGACAAAAGAAAAGAGTGTTTGCTCTTGAGAGAGATAATGCTATTAAAGACGAAGTTCATATGTTGATGGCGGCGAAGTTATATGAGAAGTGTATTATCTAGATTGGTTAGCTAATATAGTAATGGTTAAAAGGCGAATGGCAAGTGGAGGATGTGTGTAGATTTTACTGATCTAAACAAGGCTTGCCCTAAGGACAGCTATCCATTGCGCGTATTGATCAATGGTGGATTCTACCGCAGGTCATAAATTACTTAGTTTCATGGATGCATTCTCGGGATACAACCAAATAAGGATGGACGAGGCCGACCAGGAGAAGACATCCTTTGTTACAGTCAAGGCTTATTCTGTTATGATGTAATGCCTTTTGGATTGAAAAACGCTGGAGCAACATACCAACGATTAGTCAACCATATGTTCCGTTCTCAGATTGGGCGAAACATAGAAGTCTATGTGGATGACATGTTGGTGAAGAGCCTGGATGAGGGGAAACATTTAGACGACTTGCAAGAGACATTTGATACACTCAGGCGGTACATTATGAAGTTGAATCCCAGTAAATGCGCTTTCGAAGTTGCATCAGGGAAATTTCTTGGATTTATGGTTTCACACAGAGGGATTAAGGCAAACCCAGAAAAGATTAAAGTAATTCTAGATATGAAGCCTCCACAGAATATCAAAGAAGTCTAGTTTCTTAAAGAACGAGTTGCTGCCCTCAACAGGTTTATTTCCAAAGCTATTGACAAGTGTTTACCATTTTTCAGGGTTCTAAAAAATGCATTTGAATGGAACGACGAGTGCCAAAAAGCTTTTCAAGACTTGAAAATGTATCTCGTTGCGGCACCATTGCTGAGTTCGTCTGTGATGGGAGAAGAATTGTTTTTATATCTAGTAGTGACTCCACATGCTGTAAGCTCAGCATTGATAAGAGAGGAAGGAAAAGTACAGAAGCCGGTGTACTATACTAGCAAGACATTAAGACGAGCGGAAGGACGATATCCGCTAATAGAAAAGCTAGCTTTCGCCCTCATCACATGTAATCAATGTTATGACAGACCACCCGCTCTAGAAAGTCATTAACAAATTGGAAGCCGTAGGACGATTAATCCAGTGGGCAGTTGAACTGAGTGAGTTTGACATCCGATACCAGTTAAGGCATGCTATAAAGGCTCAGGCCCTAGCAGACTTCATTGCAGAATTCACACCAAGCTGTGGTGACATAGAGCAAATGGAAGATAGTAAGAGATGGGTCATCCATGTGGACGGTTCATCCACACAACATGCAGGAGGAATATGAGTGGTTTTGCAATCCCCCGAAGGAGATAAGTTGAAGTATAAGATCCGTCTGCAATACCAACCGACCAACAATGAAGTTGAGTATAAAGCCCTCCTTAAAGGGTTGGAACTGGCTAAGTCTGTGGAAGCAAGGTCAATACTTATCCTAGGAGATTCTCAGTTGGTCATGGGTCAAAGGAATGGGATGTATGAGGCAAAGGAAGGACGGATGAAAAAAAATACTTGGAGAATGTATTACTTCTTGTGAAGAAATTCAAGGAAACTAATTTCGTTCAAATCCCAAGGGAGGAAAACGTGGAAGCAGATGCTTTAGCGAAGGAAGCCTCAGTGACCGAAGCCATGGACGAGTTCGATGAAGTTCAGTATGTCCCAAGTATAGATCTCCCGGAAATGTAGCAAATAGAAGACAGAGAAAATTGGATGACCCCAATAGTATCATACTTAAAGGAAGGAAAACTTCCGGAAAGGAAGGATGAAGCCAGAAAACTCAGGGTAAGAGCAACCAGGTATGTCCTTATGGATGAAGTTCTGTATAAAAGAGGTTTTTCTCAACTTTATCTTAGATGTCTAGCTCTAGATGAGGCGAATTATGTGTTGAGGGAGGTTCATGAAGGAGCCTGTGGAATCACTCAGGAGCCAGATCCCTCATCCACAAGGTCGTCTGTGAAGGATACTACTGGCCAACAGTCCAAGCAGATGCGAAGGCTTATGTCAAGGTGTGTGACCAATGCCAACGATTTAGTAACGTTCCAAGGCAAGCATCAGAGTAACTCACCCCAATGATGGTCCCGTGGCCTTTTGCTCAATGGGGTCTAGACATCCTAGGTCCTTTTCCAGTTGGAACTAGACAGATGAAGTTTCTAGTGGTGGGCATTGATTATTTCACCAAATGGGTGGAGGCTGAACCATTAGCAAATATCACACAACAGATTGTTAAAAATTTCGTGTGGAAGAATATTGTATGCAGGTTTGGAGTGTCCAAGGTTTTGGTGTCTGATAACGGACGACAATTTGACAATACACTATTTAGAGACTTTTGTGCACACTTTGGAATTCAAAATCACTATTCCTCACCAGCCCATCCCCAAGCAAACGGTCAAGCTGAAGTAGCAAATCAATCCTTGTTGAAAATCATCAAGACTCGGCTTAAAGGGGCAAAGGGAGTATGGCCATATGAGTTACCAGGTGTTCTATGGGCGTACAGGACGACAGTAAGAACCCCTACGGGAGAAACTCCTTTCAAGCTAGCTTATGGGAGCGAAGTAGTCATACCTGCAGAGGTGCACATGGCCAATCACAGAGTGATGACGTATCAAGATACGGATAATGAGGAGCAACTCCATTTGAACCTTGATCTAATAGATGAGGTAAGGACAGATGCAGAGCACAGGACAACAAGGTACAAAAACCTCATGGCTAGGCAGTATGATGCAATGGTAAAGCCAAGGCGTTTCAACATAGGAGATCTCGTCCTGAAAAAGGTCTCTTTGGCAACCAAAAACCCAGCTCATGGGAAATTGGGCCCTAATTGGGAAGGACCTTACAGAGTTATCAACTGTAAAAGGCAATACAGAATTATCAACTGTAAAAGGCAAGGATCTTATTACTTGGAGGCATCCTTGGAATGTGGAGCACTTGAGGAGGTACTATCAGTAAAAGTAAGCCTGGACGAGTATTATTATGGACGAGCTGGGAGCTTGTCTGTACTTATGTTCTACTTATGTTTGATGTTATGTGTTTAATACTGCTACTATGTTATTTGTGTTGTGCTTATTTATGCTGTGATTACGGACGAAGTTATGGAGTTTGTACTTGTTAAATAAAAAGGCATTAACATGTTTATGCCTTATCTGTAAACAATATTTATGTTATGTACAAAATGTTGTGTGAATTTTAACTCCATGCTTTTTTCGTTCAAAGCTAACCCGTAAGGGAGCTAACAATTCAAGACGAGTAAATTCTCTAGATGCGGAGATGTAACGTCTAAATTTTCTTAAAGAAAGCAAGGAAAAAACTTAAGTGTACTTGTCCAACTCATGGACGAGGAAAAGTCTTGTAAAATATTCCGTTCAATTTAAGGACGAGAATCAAAGGCCAACTATAACAATGCAATCTTTGGACGAGCAAAAGTTGGGCAAAACACGGGATAATATGTGAAATTAGCAAGTCTTGAGACGAGTAAAGCTAAATGAAAATACCACCTGTAAAGACGAGTTAGATCAAGTATGAATATTTATATTTTCTTTGCCATGGACGAGCCAAAGCAGGAGAAACAAGAGCATTTATCCACAAAGATAAACTTTCGTCTATTAACTAAAGGGTGGACTTCCAATGTCCAAAAACCCTTGTTAAATCAAAACATACTGAGATTGTTTAAGACCTCGTCCTAAAACTATGGACGAGGCAAATGTACTCAAATTACATAAAGAGGTCCAAAAAATTAAGGACCAAATAAAAGCCAAAAAAGGTATAAAAAAAAATACAAGGATTATAAAAGTCTCATCTTTAAGCAGGGGGGGTATTAGCTTTGGGGTCATCCTTGGGAGGCAAAGTTGTAGCATCATCCTTAATATTGACGTCCTCAGAATTGGCTTGAAGCAGAGAGCTGGTAGCAACAGCCAGGTTAAGCTTAATGAAGCTAAAGTCCACTTCAGGGAAGTTTTCTATAGCCTCCATTCTGAAATCCTCGAAGCCTGCTGCATAATTGGCGTCCAGAAGCTTAGTATATTCGTTGGACGACTTGAACTCAGCCACTACATCAACCTTTGCATTGGAAAGAAGAGTACTCAGCTCGTCATTTTTCAACTGCATCAGCTTTCAGCTCTTCAATCAAGTTTAGCAGCTCTTTTCCCTTCTCCTTAGCTGTAACAGCCACCTCAACCCATTTTTTTGATTCCTCGTTTAACTTCCGAATCCTCGTCTCTAATAAAATCCTCGTCTTGTCCAATCCTGTGGCTTGTTTAGACGCTGCTATGAACTTTGACATACCCTACAAAAAGGTGAAGAAAAGATGGTCAAAGTAAAAAATAATTATAATAAAAATAAAGATAAAAATAATGTATATGTTCCTAAAGACGAGGCAAAGGCCATTACCTTAAAAAGATCATGAACGCCAGAACGTTCAAAATCCTTTAGGGACATGTTGTAACAGATGTTAATGTCCTCGTCCGTGACAGCCTTCTGAAAACATTCCCAAGCCAAGCTTTCATTTTTAATGATATTTGTTGGGACGTGTGCAGAAGGCTGAGATGTTGCAGGCACAGTCGTCTTGGACGGAGGAATCTTAGACGGTGTGGTTTCAGTTGGAGTAAACGAGTCTAAATCATATATCTTGACGGACGGTTGAGGTGGAGGAAGGTTAGCCTTAGCTGTTTGGGACGGCACATGCTTAGCTTTTTTGCCTCGTCAGCTAGGGAGGTTTCCAATGTCTAAGTTTTTAGACAAAGGCTTCCTTTTATCCCCAGCCGACGGACGAACTTGGGCTTGAGTCTCAGGACGACCCTCCTCACCCACAACTTCTTTCTCCTTATTTTCCTTCATTGTTGACATTCCTAAGATAAGAAACAGTAAAACAGTAAGTGATATGTTACAAATAAATTAACAAGTATGACAGGATGCTTAAATGACTATCAAATGAAGACTTACTTCTTCGCATTGTAACTTCGTGAGCAATGGCCTTGTTTAAGGGTTCAGGGCCAAGTCCCCACTTGGCAAGACGCCTTAAGGTAACTAAGGAATGAAAATCCCTCTTGGCGTGAAGATGAGCCCTATGGACGCGGTCACGGTGGAATTTACTTAGAGATGGTCGTTTAACACCTGTAAAACAAGTGATATGCAAGAGTTAAAAAACATGTATATATATATACAAAAAAGTGAAGAGAAAGAAGAAAAAAGGGGAGGGACATACCTTCAGGACGAAAGTTCCCTAAGTCCCCAGAGAAAGGGGCGAATGGGTCCCTGCCAACATCCACAAGGTTCCCTGCCCAAAAACCAGAGACAAAAATAAACTTTGACTTCCAGTTCCTGTCAAACGAGGCCAGGGACTTGATTAATCTACAATCTTTACCCCTGGCAGTGAATTGATGGAAGCCAAGGGATTGATTTATTTCTGAGGGCTTGTAATAAAAAAGGAACTCGTCCACAGTGAGAGGACGATCCCCTTCAAATACTTCCCTCCACAAAATTTGCATAGAGATAATCAATCTCCATGCGTTGGGGTTGAATTGACATATACCTAAACCTAACCTAACCAGTAACTCTTTAGCAAATGTATTCAAGGGTAACCTAAAACCTCCTAAAAAATAAGCCTCACAGACGCCTACTCCAAAACGAGGGTTACAACACCATTCTCCACGGACGGGCAACCTGGGGTTAAACTCGTCTGGGATCTAGTACCACGTCCTAAGATTGTTAAGCCTTTGCTCATTTGTTTTGGAATGGATACCAACTGTGCAACTGTAGACGATCTCCTCCTCGTCCAAAGGACTAGATGGAGGTACACTAGATGAAATGCCAGCTTCGGAGCCAGAGGCTTTCCTAAATTGTTCTTGGACAACTTCCAAAGGAAGCCTAGGGACACCAAAGGTATACCCCTCGTTCGAAGAACTCCCTTCATTGCTATGACTACTATTATCAGAGCTATTATCATTAGAGGAGTCATAATACTCATCTATAGCCTTTTCTATACTGTCACTAGACGAAGGAATAGAAATTTCAGACGTTTTTGGAAAACTAAAAACCTAAAGACGAGAAAAAAAGAAGATACCTGGATCTAGACGAAAGAAGCCTATAGACGCAGAGACTTCTAGACGAGGCTCTAGACGAGGAATGTCAGAGGAGAAAATTTTGCAAATGTAGAGGGTACTGGAGGAATTCCACTATATATAGGCAGCTGACCTGGGCATATGAAGCGACACGAACCAGTCAAGAAATGACACGTGGCTCTCATCTCGAGGAAGCTGATCGACACGACTGATAACCAATTAAACTGTGACACGTGGCACAAATGTTTTTTTCTCAATTGCCCCTTCCCATGGACAACCCCTATGGACGAGGGGGCAACTGATGGTGTATCTAGTATATCTCGCTTCGTCCATAAAAGGGCGTCTGTGAGAAGGAAGTAAAAGATTGGACGTGAGGAGCATGCTCATCTTCAATATGTTCATCCGTCCTTGATAAAGGATGGACGAGCATATTGGTTCCAAGCGTGAACCATACTCGTCCTTAGTTATGTCGTCCGTCCTTGACCAAGGATGGACGAGCACATTGAATTTTCAACAAACATGCTCCTCGCCTAAAGTGTAAGGAACAAATTGTAATTTTCTGATTCGAAGCCTCCACTATTGCTTATGAAACGCCGGTTCAAGTATCATAACTTTCATAGCAGTTATGAACTTCTTAACAATAGGAACGGTTATAAAGATAATAACCATTCCATGTATGCTATATAAGCATTCGCCTACACAAAGGTAAGACATTCAGACACTTATTTTCCAGAAAAAATCTCTCTCATTACTGAGAATCATAAGTTTACTAACTTCATCATCGGAGGACTTTTGGCCGGTTCCCACCGGTCCCCTCTGACTTATTATTTGTTTTCAAGATTAAGCCTTAAGATCATTAGTGTTCGATACTCACCAACCTACTGATTTCTGAAGGTATCATCAATAAGAAACTAAAAATTTCACAATTTATTAAGATAATAAAATTGATAAAATGTGATTTGTATTACATCAATTTCAACCTTGCAGCCAAAAATGTAAAATTGACTGCAAAAATGTAAAATTGACCATCTAATTTTCAGTGTTTTTCATTTCAGTCCTTTAACTTTCAGTTTTGTCATTTCAGTACTCTAAATTTCAATTTTTGTCAATGTAGGATTCCGTTAGAACTCAGTTAGAGACTGCCGTTAATTAAGTCAAAATGACTTCGTTTTGATTTTTTTTTAATAAATTTCGGATTTTAAAGAAAAAAAAGAAAAATCTGTAATAAAAAAAATAATAATAATAAAAGGAACGACAAAGAAACCGATTTAGAACTCCGTCAGACCTCCATCACCGAACTCCAGTGACAGTGCATAATATTAAAGAAAAAGGAAAAAAAGAAAAAGAAAAAAGGACAGATCTTTGTTTTGAATCGGTTTCTTTGTTTTGATCTCAGCTAGCTCTTTCTTCAAAACACTTCTGCTCCGTACACCTTTCTTTCACTATTTCAGACACAGAGTGTGAGAAACGATGGCGTTTCGGGCGGTGATGTCAAGGCGGGTCACGAATCGGAGCTCCGATATTGGAGCGAGGTGGATGTCAACGTGGAGCTTGCAACGAAGGATCCGATTCTCGGCGTTACGGAGGCTTTCTTGGTTGATCCCAGTCCCAGTAAAGTCAATGTCGAAGTTGTAAGCTCCTTAAATTTTCACTCCTAGCTATTTTCTTTTTCTTCATGTCTCTCTGATTGGTTGCTTCGAAAATGGACAAGGAAAAATACTACCAGAAATTTTGAACGTTACTATTATGTTTACGTTCCGTTGAGTTTTTATTTGATTTTTATGAGTTTGGATAAAACAGTTATTATTTTATTTGGATCAAAAGCCAAAGAGTTTGGACTTGAAATTGCATGTTTCAGATTTCTAAAGCCTTTGGTAGTTGCAAGTCTAAGATCTAAGATGAAACTGAATCAATTTCTTCCTTTTTTTATTTTTTTATTTACAGATTTTCCTTTTTTTCTATAAAATCTGCATTTTTATTTTTATTTTTTAAAAGAGCCAAAACGATGTGGTTTTAACTCAATTAATAGTAGCCCCTAACTGAGTTCTAACGGAGTTTTACATTAACAAAAATTGAAAGTTAGAGGATTGAAATGACAAAACTGAAAGTTAAATGATTGAAATGAAGAAGACTTAAAGTTAGAGGCTCAATTTTACATTTTTAACATTGATAAAGTACTTTTTTGAAATGGTAAAATAGAATATGATAGGATAATGGAATGCAAATGCTCTTATTAGCCCTAATTTGCTTGTATATTGAGTAGAAAAATAACTTTGTATTATTCTTATAATCATAAAAGAAGTTTGAGATTTTTCATTTTGGTCCACGCATTTGATTCCACTTTCAAAACAGTCATTTCATCTATGTTTGTGATTTATCTGGTCATTGAGAGAGAGAGAGTGAGGATTTATTGACACTTCATGATCAAATCAGTCACAGAAATAGACAAAAGAATAGTTTTGAAAATGAAATAAAATTTAGTGAATTAAAATGAAAATTTCAAATTTAATAAAAGTGTAATTTAAGTTTGAATAATTACTAAAAAAAAATTATCTTTCAAGCATTGTCAATATACTCATTCGTAGGATGATAAGAAACTAAAAATTTCACAATTTATTAAGATAATAAAATTGATAAAATGTCATTAGTATTACATCAATTTCAACCTTGCAGCCCAAAAAAAAAAAAAATTGTAAAAATCTATTGCTTTTTAAAACTTATCGTAATAAGATAAGATAGGAGGATATGGATGGGATGGAAGACGTGGAAGTGGCCCGGTTCCTAGTATTTGATCATTGTAAATTATATTGATGTTGACTTGTGCTGCGAAAAATAGTAGGTGTGCTTCTCAAAAAAAAAAAAAAAAAAAAAAAAAAGTAGGTGTGTCTAACAGATGGCGATTGAATACGAGCATGCGTAACGATTTATGCAAAAGGGGGAAAAAAAAAATAGGGTACAGTGTTGATGAAGAAAACAAAAGGTGACAAGGATGGTGAGGGTTTTGGATAAAATTCTTCTATCCTATCATAGTATAAAGAGAAAAGGAAATGATGAAAAGGACTGGACCGTCTTACACAGCCACAACTACCCTTAGAGGTAGAACAACAAGGGTTATGGGGCCCCTCATTCTAGGGTGCTCGTGTATTTGGGGTATACAACCTGTCACTTGAGTCCAGTCATGTTGGGTGATACTTGTCACTTCATTTCCTCTCCATTGCTTTATGTCTTCTCCTCTGAAAATTGAGATGTGTCCGGACCATTCCCTGTCTCCTTTTCCATATATATATCATTGTTAAAAGATTTAGTTACTGTATTTTAGGTACGGTTTTTTTAAGTTTTATTTTAAGATTCAGTTATGCAGTAATGAAAACAAAAATCACATAGTAAAATTTTAAGAAAAGGATATAAAGAATAGCAATTAAGTACTTTATCTAAATATTATCTATCATTATTATTCAAAAAAATTAATAGTAATAATGTTGATCATTGAAATTGATATAGCATCCTACTTTTGGAGTAAAATTTTGGATGGATGATATTTCGACACAAAATTTTCATAAAAAAGTAAAAAGGAAAAAAAAAATCATCAAAACAATGCTGGAAATAAGAATCTCTAGAGATGGAGCATAAAATTTGTTATTATTGGAAAAGTTGCACGGTAGATTTAGCATGTTGGATTGCAAACTGTTCAACATGTGCATCTGATTTGGCATAAATTTAAGTAAAACAACTTGTCCAAAAAAAAAAAAAAAAAAAGAGACATAAGTAGAAGAAGCCAATAAGGTCTTAGCAATGTGCTCAAGCTGTTGGTGCTTGGTAAGTTGGTCGCCTCATGAATGCGATAAGAACTAACTGCTTTGATATTTGTCATGCACTAGGATTAGTCGGCAGAGTTCACTCTTATCCTAAAATGGCACATTGGCAAGAAATGAAGCAGGTATTCAAATATTTAAATAGCACCAAGTGTATGAATTTTTTTTTTTTTTTGGGGTAGAAACCGAATAACATTAAGCTAAGCAGAAACGGTGCCGTAACCTATCATGGTACAAACCAGTGTTGTCATAAAATAAAAGCATACATAAGTTCACAGGACTATCAAATAACAAAAGGTCTTGACTTGAACCAAATCCCTTTCTAGCCATCACATCCACACATTTGTTTACTTCACGGAAGCAGTGATTCATCCTCACTTGAGGAATTTGATTAATGAAAGTCCTGCAATCCATAATAAGAGAGGCATGGTGTGGTTATTGTTGTAATCTTTAGAGACCTGATCAAGAATAACTTTTGCATCAATTTCAATTTCTATAGCCATTAGATTCAAGTTGATATAGAGCATTAGGCCATCTCTGAAAGCCCACAGCTCTACATCGACACTTGTGGAAATCCCTATAGGGCGAGTAAACCCTTCCATCTCACACTATGATCACGGATATATAAGACCTCCACCACCAGCCAGCCCAAGATTGCCCAAAGAGGAGCCATTGGTGTTTAACTTTGTATTAAGTAAAATAGAAATAATAAGTACATTGATAAGTGTTCCTACGTGGTGAAATGATGACTTCTTGGTTAAACCAAAAAACAAAGTTGTGTTGCAAAATATAAATAACTAAACTGAGGTATATATAGCTGATAGCTCAATCATTGTTCTTTGTAATGACAAGTCTGTTATCACGTTAATAAAAAGCTAGAACTCATAATTCTAGGGGCAAGCATAATGATGCATCCCTATAAACCACGATATAGTTGAGAGGTGAAAGCAAAGTAGAATTTGTTATAAGATAGTGGTCGATCATATAACTCGCATGTCAAATTTCATGTCAATTGGTTGTTATTTATTATTCAATCCATAAATTTATTTTTTATGCATAATTATAAACTAGAAAGACTTAAAATTTAAACATTTGATTGATGACGTAGTAATTAACCTTTGATTTTTTGAAAATTTTGCAACAAATAAATAAATAAGTTTGCTATACAAGTAAATAAAGTGGATCTAAGGCACATAGTCTATTACACGTTTACAATATAAAATTGGGTTGAAATTTTATGCTATTAAGCTTGTTGTGGAATCTTTGGTAAGGAACTCTCAAACTTGTGAAGGGGTTGAATAACCATTACATTACCTTAAGATCACCTTTCTCAGGAGCACATATACTCCTTTAGGAATTAGGAGTGGATCCTTCTACTACTTTTTTTTCAAGATTTTCTTTATCAGCAGAGAGCAGGTGTTGCAGCTATCTTATTTCTAGCACTTAAGGGCTTGAGTTATTGTATTTGCATCCTTACCACATATATATACGTGACCTTCACCTTTGGTACATTAAAACTATTTATTACATTTCCAAAATATAAAATGCATGTTCGTTAGATCTGATATATGGTAGTTGTCTAGTTGAACGTAACATGGAAACCAATTGTGGAAAACAATTGTGTGGCTAATTTTTGACAAACAGAACAATGCACCAGCATCCCTTCCAAATTCTTTTTACTAGAAGAAAGAAATTTTTATTGGTATTGAATGGTATATGTTGAGAGGTATATGAAATTAGTTCTCCATTATTTAACTAGTTATTGTAGGCTGATACCTCTTATTCTTAGCATTATACGGTGAACGATTCAGGAATACTTTTAATGTGCAAAAGTTAGTGGAAGCATGCATGTGTTGGCTTTCTTGAGTTCAACCTTCATTAGTAGATAGGAAAATTTTCTTGAATCAGTCGGTTCAAACTTAAAAGGAGTTGCTAAATTCAAATTCTTAATGAAGCTGATAGTTGTAAAGATGGCTGGAGTTAGGAAAAATTTCTTGTATTTTTATTCCACTTCTTGCATTAGTTGGTTCAAACTTCAAGGGATTGCTAAATTCAAATCCTCGTTGCTAGCCACATATTGAAACTCGCTTCCAGCTGTATCCAAAAAAAAAAAAAAAAATTGCTTCCCTATAATTTTTTTTTAATAATAAATAGTAATACTTATTAGAACACACAGGAAAATAATAATATTAATGTTTTAAACTAGGCTTATAATATAATCGTTAATATATGATATATCCCAAGTTGATTCAGTAGACAATCTATATGGAACTTAACACACATCCCGCAATAGGCCTTTACAATAATAAAAAAAAAAAAAAAATTACACAAATGCATGCAATTCAGGATATTACAATTCCAATATTTTAATGGGCCTCCACAACATCTAATATAAAGATGAGTTGATGTTACAGAAGTTTGAAGGAAGTACATACGATGCTTACTTTAATGGAATAGAAAAAAAATTGTTAGTTTCTAGTAGTTAACCTCAAATCCACAAGAAATCTCTTGAATCCACAAAGTGTTTAAATAGTAAAAAGAAAACCTAGAGTGGCTAGGAAAACCTAAGGCAGCTAGGAAAGTTTACAAAACCATAATTTGACTAGACAACATTAAAAGCACCTAAAAATAAAGAAATAAATACTTGAACCTAAAATAATGAAAATTACATAAAAATACCAAAAATAATAAATTTTAAATAATATATGTTGTCCTACATTAGGCCCCTTCACTAGAAACAAACTCATCCTCAAGTTCATCTTTGAGATATGAAATCTTCCATGCCAAGCAAACAAATATTTGGAATACTTGAGCCCCCTTGATCTTCTTTCCATACTTGCAACTTATCGATTGAGCAACTTGAGTTTCTTGTCCCTTGATCTTTATGCAATTGACAATATTCATCAAATAAGAGTCAATAATCAAATCAAATCAAATCTTTCCATCCCAATAAAATTAATAAACTTTGGTTCAGTGTCTCTCAGCAAAATAATAGGAGCTTGAGCATTGCAAACTCTCGACACTAGCTTGATATTAGCACCTATCAAGAATAAATAAAAGACCTCGATACCTCTCGATCTATCGAGCTACACAGATCCAGAATTCTCAGATCAGATTTTCAACCCATAATGTATTGGATTGCTAAGGTTTCTTTCACTAAATTCCTAGAGGGTATAAAATTTTTGTTTTAAAGTCATCAAAGACACAAAGACTCAAATTAGAAAACTCATACACTTTTGGAGAAGCTACTACATTCTTATGTGCCTTAGGGTTTGTAACTATAAGGTTGAATTTAATCAACCATTTTATTGGCTTTATTTCGTGTTAAATCTGCTTGTAATTTAGCAATTAGTAACCCTGTATTTAGGTGGGAATCATGTAAGGGTAATGTGTGAGAGAGTGTAAAGAAATGCTCAAGATTGTGCAAAGTAGCAGGGACTCGCGACTTGGATTCGCGGGTAGCTCGCGGTTGGCAAGCCGCCAAATGATGCACACGAGTGAAGCATGCAGAGAAGATGAATAGTCATGCCAGCTGGAGCACTATAGGACAAAAAGTCCAGTCTGGCAATTCTGTTTACTCGCAGCTTGAACTCGTGACTCAGTCAAGTCGCGAGGCCAAGCCGCTAGCCAACTCTGTTTTAAAAAACTTGACTCTTCGCATTCCATTCTCACTCCAATATATATACCCCTTATACCCACGAAATATTGAGAGTTTCCAAAGAGAATATTGAGAGAGAAGCCCTAAAGAAAAATTAGATTGACTCATCTACAATTTTCACATAGAGAATCTTTAAATTCCTTTACTCTCATCCTCTCCATTGTTACATCCTTGAGAGGTTCATTACTAAAACTTTTTTCTCACCATACCCACATTTGTGAGAAGGCCATTTGGTGCTTAGGAAACAGTTAGGAAGGGACCAATTTCATATTGGTTGATGCTATGGGCTATAGTGGAATCCGGTAAGCTAAAGAAGAAATAGGTTCGATGCAACCTCGTTGGAGTAGGAGCTTGGAGGGCTTAGGTACATTGGGTAGATTAGGCTTGGGGGGTCTTCTGCTATTCATGTATCCCAACTACATTCTTTAGTGGATTATTTACCGCTTGGAGGGTGGCGGAGAGGTTTTACGCTGAGGGTATCGATTTCCTCTTCGATAACACATTATGTGTTGTCTTTGTGTTTGCATCTCTCTTTCCTTAATCTTTGCCATTTAATTTCTGCCGTGGATGTGATTTTATTTGGTTTAGATTGTTTATCAATTCTGTATTAAGTTTATGTTCATATTCCGCACATTAATTGTTTGATATTAAGTTTGAATTGGTAATTTATTTTTTTAGGGTCTAAACGTTCATAGTGTTTTATACACTAATTGAACTTTTAAATGGTATCAGAGCAGGTACACTTATTTTAGTTTAAATACCAAAGTGTGATTGTTGACCCCTTGTTTATTATTTGTCATGGATAGTGCTTTGTATGATTTGGTTGGTGATGAATATAATATGCCATGTGTTTGTGAAAATGCATCTATGAGTGATAATTCTCATGATTGTGATGCTATGTTACATGAATATTTGGATGTTGTTGATATTCCTAATATCAAACTCTTGAAGAAAAAGAAGAAGTTTAATAAGGATTTGAGCAAGTTATTTTATGAAAATGATGATTTGATTGCTAAGCTCAATGAAGCAAACAAATTGGTTGAAAAATATAAGAAACTTGCTGAAAATTCTTTTGAAAAACTGAAAGAGTTTGAACGTTTGAATATGGACTTGAATGCTAAACTTGTTTTGTCTAACAAACTTGTTGATGAGCTAAAATGTGAAAATGAATCTCTTAAGATACATGCCAAGTGTTTGATTGCTGAACTTATTGTTAAAAATGATGAAAATATTTGTTGCAATCATGTTGTGGTATCCGATTTTGTACCTATTGTATGTTCTACCTCAAAGTATAAATTGGTGTACATTCATCCACATAAAAGAAATCAAAAGGTGAAGAGTAAGGTTGTTAAGTCAAAGCCTCTTTAGGTCTCAAGCTAAAACTTTGGATAGATCTAAGTTTGTTCCAACTTGCCACCATTGTGGTATAATTGGTCATATAAGACCTCAATGTCATAAGTTGCAGAGAGAACAAAACCATGTTACTAGATCCCTTCCCAAAAAGCCTAGTGGACCTAAACACTTTGTTTGTCACCATTGTGGTGTCTTTGGTCATTTAAGGCCTCAATACTCTAAATTTCATGCTCTTAAAAGAATCAAAAGAAAAGAGAAACTTGAGTTTCTTGGAAGTTATGCTAAAAAGGGTAAACCGGATCTGAGTGAAAATAACATGTTGTTAAAGAAAATGTTTAATACTCTTAACTTCTTGTCTATGTGCATCTCCGATTCTCATTCTTCCAACCCTCATCTCACCTTTCATGAGACACTCATTCGAAACAATTATTCCGTTTGGATGAGGAATGGTTCATATGGTTAAGCTTTTGCTCTTTTGGTTATTAATCTAATTCTTTCGATCTTTGTTGGACCCTTCATACATTAAATGTCAAATCTTCATACATTTTATGCATCTTGCATTTCTTTATATGCATTGTGTTTGTTTTGATCTTACTTTTATGTTTTAGTTTTGTGTGAGTAAAAATCCAAAACCACATAAAAAGTGAAAAATTCAAAAAGTTTGATCGTATATGTTTGAGCACATATTACATGTAAGCCTTATACCTTCGTACAAATGGCTTTATGTATTTACAAGCTTAACTTGTTCTTTATGCACTTATATCTTTGTGAGAAAAATCTTGACATCTATGTGTGAGTGTTGTAAATTGATCTTCAAACTTGTCATGAATGATTAGTTAATAGTCATGTTGATTTTGATACATGCGTAGACTTGTGCCTATATATCTTCCTACACTTTTTATTGTTTTTACTTAAAGAGTTCACCAAATGTAAATCTCCAAATAAAAAGAGATATTGAGTTGTAAAAGCCGTTGTACATACTTGTATTTGACTAGGAAAAAGGGAAAGCGACTTGTATTGAAAATGTATGATGCCCAAAAGCCAAAGGCTTGTTCATTAAATTGAAATATCAAAAAATTTTAGGTATCAATCTCAAAATGAGATGTATTGATTCAAAATGATCAAATGTTATGAATTGTAAAGAAGTCAAATGAAAAGCTTCAAAGATATATAATCATTTTCTTGTGAGAGGTCATATATGTTCATTTCTATAATTGAGATATATCACTTGACTTAGTACTAGTTGTGTATGACTTGATTGAATTGATCATTGAAACTTCATTCTAGACTAAGGACTATTCCGCCTTTGATACACACATACAACACACATGCCTAATGTTTAATGAATGCCTTATTCATTTGTTCGATTATACTTGTTTACATGTAATGTGTGTGTGCTCAACTATATATGAATCAATCCAAAATTTTTTTTGATCATTTTATATGTTTTTAGAAGTGATTTTTATTACTCTTTGTGTTTATGTTTAGTGCTTACTTTGTTTTTCATTGTTTAAATGTGTTCTATATTGAAAAACAGGTGTCAGAGTTTTTCGCGACTCTCCAATCGTGAAACCCTAGTCGCGAGTTCATCCAGAAGTTTTGGCGACTCACTCGCGACTAAACCTCGCAACTCGCCCAATCGCGAAACGCTTAGAAATAGCCATTTAGAGGGCTTTTTGTGGGAAACCTGTTTTAAACCTTTCACATCCTTTCTTAAACCCCTCTTTTACTATTTTTATATCAAAACCCAATCAATTTGAATGGTTTTTCATTCCATTAACATCTCTAAAGTAATTATAAATTCTTTTTATTGATTTTGATCCTTAGATTATGTTTTGGAGAGTTTTGTACTCTTGGTTGGGATTTTCATCATAGGGGTTGGGAAAATTTAATTTTTGTCAAATTTTTGCATGGGATTGGTTTCTTTTGTTGATTTGCTTTGGATGATTGGCCCTTTGTGGCAAAAAGAACTTGTATTAAGGGTGGATTTCATGATATTTATGCATTGTTTTATATTGTAGTTCATAGTATGCTTGCTAGGTGTTTGATAAAATGCCTTTTAGGCATTTTCTCACTTGTTTGGACTCTAATGAGTACCAAACTCTGGGGTTTCTCATGTTTTCTCATGTTTCCTCATTTAGATCATTGGTTGTGTATTTAACACACCTTGTCCCATATGTGCATTTTCCATGCATTAGTTACATTGCATATTGCCACTTCTTGCACACAACTTTACTACCCTTGTCATGCATTGGTCTATATCTTGTTTTTCCATCCTAGCATGTCATGTTTACCTTATGCTTTGTAGCATCTTGTTATGTTTTCTATTTTGAGTTTCATTTTCTCATTCATCTTGCACCCCTCATGCATCATTCTCTTTATTCATTCCTTCATCTCTTGTCTTCTTTTCTCCTTGACTACTTTGTCTATTCGTGTCAAAAAGGGGGACAGTATACTCTAGAGTGTATACCGGAGAGTTTTGTCATTTCTATATGATTCTTGTGCACATCCTTAAGGGGAGAAATTCTATTTCTCGTGCACATTTGTAGGGGGAGAGATATTCCATATGGGAGATGCATATACCAAGGGGAAGAAGACATTGTGTTAATAAGAAAACTTTGTTTTGGTGTATGGTGTATGATCAAGTTGCTCACATGTTTCACATCATGTTTACTTGATCACAATTTACTTGTTACATTATACTTGTCCTTTTATGTCTTGCTTTACCTTGAGGGTCTAATGTGTTTTGTGCAAGTGTTTTAGGTTACAGGTATATATATTCCAAATGCATCACAGCTTCTCATCATTTTGAAGGGGAGAAACTTTAAGCACTTTTAGTTTATTTAAAATACTTTATGATTTGTACCCATGTTACTTTTGTAAGCTTTTAGGGTTGTTTTCATGCATTTGTAGGCTTTTATGATTTGTACCTATGCCTTGTTGCATAGTACTTGTTGTTTTGTCATGCATTACTTCAAGTACTCTCACTCTTGTGCCCTAGTAGGATCTTGTTCCTAGATGCATATACTTCATGTATTGTGCATTGGTTGAGTGATGGACATGCAAGTGATTTGCATTGAGCTTCTTAGCTTGTATGTCCGGATGTGCATTCCAAGTGTGAATGAGCATTATGGCCACTATTCTATAGTGATTGCTTGTATGGTTAAGCCATGGTTTAGTACTTTATTCTATTTTGCTTGATCGCATTGTGCTTGTTTCATTTGCATTACAAGTTTTCTGCATACAATGATCAAGTTGTGTTGTTGTGTTTCAGGAGATACTTGTTCTTATGATTCAAGAGCTTCATAGATTTTAGAGTTAGGTGTGAGTGAGTTTTGTTCAACTATTCCCAACTCACATGTTAAGTCTAGAGTTTGTTTTAGGGTTTTGTCATAGAATAGCCAAAGTGGGAGATTGTAGAATTTAATCAACCATTTTGTTGGTTTTATTCCGTGCCAAATTTGCTTGTAATTTAGCAATTAGTAACCCTATATTTAGGTGGGAATCATGTAAGGGTAGTATATGAGAGAGTGTAAAGAAATGCTCAAAATTGTGCAAAGAAGCTGGAACTCGTGATTGGGACTCGCGAATGGCTTGCGGCTGGCAAGCCGCTAGATGATGCACACAAATGAAGCATGTAGAGAAGATGAATAGTCATGCCAGCTGGAGCACTACAGGACAAAAAGTCTAGTCTAGTAATTCTATTTGCTCGCGGCTTGAACTCGCGACTCAGTAAAGTCGCGAGGCCAAGCTGCTAGCCAGCTCTGTTTTGAAAAACCTGACTCTTCGCATTCCATTCTCACTTCATTATAAATACCCCTCATACCCACGAAATATTGAGAGCTTCCAGAGAGAATATTGAGAGAGAAACCTTAAAGAAAAACAAAATTGATTCATCCACAATCTTCACATAGAGAATCTTCAAATTCCTTTACTCTCATCCTCTCCATTGTTACATCCTTGAGAGGTTCATTACCAAAACCTTTTCTCACCATACCCACATCTATGAGAAGGCCATTTGGTGCTTGGGAAGCAGTTAGGAAGGGACCAATTTCATATTGGTTGATGCTATGGGCTATAGTGGAATTTAGTAAGTTAAAGAAAAAATAGGTTCGGCCCAACCTCGTTGGAATAGGAGCTTAGAGGGCTTAGGTACACTGGGTAGATTAGACTTGGAGGGTCTTCTGCTATTCATGTATCCCAACTACATTCTTTAGTGGATTATTTATCACTTGGAGGGCGACATAAATGTTTTACGCCGAGAGTTTTGGTTTTCTCTTCGATAACACATCGTGTGTTATCTTTGTGTTTGCATCTCTCTTCTCTTAATTTTTGCCATTTAATTTCTACTGTGAATGTGATTTTATTTGGTTTAGATTGTTTATCAATTCTGTATTAAGCTTATGTTCATATTCCGCACATTAATTATTTGATAATAAGCTTGAATTGGTAATTTATTTTTTGGGGGTCTAAACGTTCATAGTATTTTATACACTAATTGAACTTTCAGTAACTAAGTGCATCAAACGAGAAAAATTAGTTGTTGAGAAGTTAGTCACGTACTGGGATCTGTGCAAAGGAAGAAGTCTCTACAAGATCAAGTCCAATTAGGGATTGAAGTGAATGTTTAACTGTAGGTTGGTATTTCGGGATAGTCTAGGGTAGTGGTAAGATTCATTCCTTATACTTGTAACTGCTTGATTCTTGATTAGTGATTATTGGGAGTTGTGACCTAAAAATCACTCGGTGGAGTTTTTGCCTTGTGAGAGGTTTCCCCTATTATTCAATAAATCGCATGTCAAACTTATTTTTCCCTGCACTTTAGTTTATTTGATGATTTGTGTATGCCTCCACAATTTTAATGTAATTTGATCAAATTAATCAACTTGGATAATTGAATTTATTAACTGGGGTTAATCTATAATCCAACAATCTGTATTTTTATTAATCTGAAAATTGAATTGCCTTGGAGGTTACTTTGCGTTTAAATAGTAAAAAGAAAACCTAAGGTGGCTAGGAAAACTTAAGGCAACTAGGAAAGCTTACAAAATCCTAATTTGACTAGATAACATTAAAAGCACCTAAAGACAAGGAAATAAATACTTAAACCTAAAATAATAAAAATTACATAAAAATACCAAAATTATTAAATTATAAAAATTAAAATATAGATTCAATCCTACATCTTGAGCCATTATAGGTTTTTTTTCTCCCTCTCTTGGTTGTTCAAAAGGTAGATACTTCAGTTGTATTAAAGAAGAGGCCAGAGGGTCCACCTTCAGGCATTAGAGCCAACATCACGGGACCTTTTGCGCCTTCTTCAGTAGTCATAACTCCAGTATTATGGTTAATGTCTGTGCGGACAAACCTAGGGTGGATTGAGTTGATTGCAATTTTGGGATACTTGCTTGCCAAAATCCTTGTGTAAGCATTAAGAGCTGCCTTGGAGACGAAGTAAGCAGAAAAATTAACACGCCAACCTTTGGTTTCTATCAAATTCTCCTTGACATCTTCTAAGAATCCCTCCACCACTTTGTCCAACTTCTCTTCTGTGAGGCCATCGATATCTTCTAGTTCCTTCCTTACATTCTCATTTGAAATAAACTGAAATAATAAAACATAATTAAAAATTTCAATTTCTTGATATTCTCTGTCCTAGCAATTTCCTAGCACCAAATGAAGTACAGGGGCCTATACAATTGTCAAAGCCACAAAACATTCATGCCACACTATGGTTCTTGCAACAAAACTTGCACTCTAAATTGCCAAAAAATGATCATGACCAATGCAGCTGCATGCACCTGGTTTAATAAGATGAGTTTTTGAATTTGTACCTTCAATTGTCCCGCAATGGAAGAGACATTTACTATTCTCGCTGAATTGGATAACAAAAGAAGTGGAATAAGTGATTTGCTCAGTTGCTTAATCCCATAGTAGTTTGTTCTCAGACAATTCTCAGCAGTTTCATGAGTCTGTTGTACAAGCTCCTTTAGAGGTTTGGCATTTTCACCTATAACCTGTATCATCATGGAAAATGTTGAATTTTCTTGTCTAGAAAATAAAGGTTATTTATTTATTTTTATAGTTCAATTATCAATTTCATTTAAAATTGATTAATTTTATGGTTCAAATTAAATATTAAAAGTATAAAGGTGTTTGCAATATTGGATCATTCAAAATTCTAAAAGATGTGTATATGTATACTTTACTATTAATGTGAGAAATAAAATTTAATTGTGAAATGTACTCTAGAGAAAAATATATGATTATTATTCAACACTGCCTTTCTGGTTGAATGTTTTATGTGCTATTGGTATTCAAATTTCTGGATTATAGCCTTAATCAGTGACAAACAAAGGTAATATAATATTGAAAGACATCATCAAAATGAAGTTTCCACAATTCATCCTTGGCTATGGCTCCTTGAATCGCTGCATTATTTAACCGTAATTTTGAAGTAATATCAAAATTAGAGCTACCAAAGTAATAAGTGGAAAGGAGCAAGATTTCATGAATTAATAAGGATTTTATATTTTTATCCAATCTAGTGACGACACATTTTCTTATAACTAGGCAATTGAGGGGAAAAAAAAAAAACTATATGATTCATATTCCTTAAATACAATAAAGTTGAATGAAGAGATTGCAACACATAATTATTCTCATTAGACTTTGGTCAACAATATTCATCTTTGTTTCCAAAGTATGAGATGACTGATATTTTCATATATTTTGATTACTCTCATCTGCTAGTCAAAATAAATTTGACTTTGGTCAACATTTTCATCTTTGTTTCCAAAGTATGAGATGACGGATATTTTCATATTTAGATTATTCTCATCTATTAGCCAAAATAAATTATTGTCATATATAGACTCAACTAATTCTTACCATTTACTTTATTTAAAAGTCAAAAACATTCTTCTTTTTTTTTTTTTTTTTTTTTTGGGAGTTTAAATTAACAAGGGTTGTTTTAGAAACTTATACTAATTTGGGACAAATGTAGTAATATTTATCATAAGTATAACATCACTAGTCACTAATCGCTCAAATTAATGAAGATGTATAGATTGCATTACCAATATGTCAAGCGTCCCAAATTGAGTTTTGATGAAATCTTCCAAAGAAGAAATGCTAGCTGAGTCCTCCAAGTCTAGTTGATGAAAAATCACATCAGAGTATCCAGCAGAATTGAGTTTTTCAACAGCTTCGTTAATGCCCCTTTACACATCTCTAGCAGTTAATATCACCTTAACTCCATTTGAAGCTAGCTGTTTAGATATCGCAAATCCTAACCCTTTATTGGCCCCCGTTACATCTGCAATTCTATATGAGAAAGTTTGTAATAAATTAATACAAAAACAATGAGAGGACTGAGTGAGCATTAAGGATTCCACTAGTATATATATCATGCTTATATTCAACTAACATTACACCATAATGTTACGTTATTGTAATTTTACATTAATGTAATTTCAATATACGAATACAACATTACATTATTTAGAAAGGTGATGAGATTAAAATGATGTATTATATTTTGTAATTTTAAATTATGAAAATGTTAGAAAAAATAAAATAAACCGAAAAGCTTAATATCATATCATAATGTATATCACATCAAGAGCACATCACAACGAACTAAACGCCCTTAAGGGATTGATGTTTATACTCTCTCTTTATCACATCATATCGACACTCTTTCACACATGGATATGTAAAATGTGGACCCCCGGGTATGATCATCACAAAGTATAGACATTGTGCAAAGCATTTTACATATCCAAAAGTGTGCATGAAACACTAGTTTTTCTATAGTTAAAAATCAGATTACCTCTTTGTCCCAGCATTCTTGGTTGTTTCTGCCATTTGTTAAGAGTTTTTTTAATGCACACAATGTTCCTTGACAATTAATGTTTTATGATTTTGCTCTTGGTGTAAGGCTGTAATTAGGGTAATATGTAAGCTTAGAGCATTCGCATTTGAAATCTTCAAACTATTTTATTTTACTATCTCAAAACCTACTTTATCATTTATACCATACCATTCTACACAATAAAATAATATATCACAAAATCACCATCATTTACAATATAACACATTATTTATTCTTTCTTTCTCATTCTTTCTATTCAAGAACAACCACAAATTTACTAAAACCACCATCACCATGAGCCCACCATTGTTGCACTACACACACCTGACACCACCACCACTAGCAACCCATAATCTACCATCAACACCAAAAAAAGAAAAAAGAAAAAAAAGAAGCAACCCACAGTCCCCACAACCTACGACGGCAAACTCAGACCCACAGCAAACCCAAACCCACACCTGTGACAGCAAACCCAGACCCATACCAGTAAACCCACCCCTTCACCACCCACTACAACCCCTACCTCCACGGCTCCACCATCATCAATCACCACACCACCACCACACCATCAACACACCACCACCAAACCAACCGAAACCAACCAATCCGAATCCAAACCAACCCAGTCACGACCCACCTGATCTCCATTGCTCGATCAAAACCCATGAACCATGCTGATCTCCGTCGCCGATCAAAATTCAAGAACCACGCCGATCTCCACTGCTCGACGATCTTGACCCACTCGATCAACCACCACGCCCCACTCCGCTAAGACCACGCCGGCGAACCACCATCTCAACCCACTCTACCAAACCCATGACCACGCTAGAAAAATGAACCACGGTTGAGAGAGATGAGACTGAGAGAGAGAGAGAGAGAGAAAACGTGGCATATATATATATAGAGGAGAATAAAAAATTATTATTTTGTTTTGCAATACTGCTACAGTACCATTGCAAATTTGCAATGGTACTGTAGTAGTATTGCAATTTTTTTTTGCAATATCAAGCTTTTACAAGTCCAAATGAGGGGTGATTTTTGGACTTCAATGCTACATCTATCCTACATATGGCATTTGGCAATCCAGATGTGAATGCATATATAGTTGCATAATGTTGATATTTGTCAATAACTGTTGACATAGCTAGCTTTTCTACGTAGGGCGTGATGCATGTCAGAGCTAGGTATTTCCTTTGAAAATTCCAGGTATGAATTTTACTCATTGGTCTATTTGAAGCTAGCTTTCTACGTAGGCCATGACGAAAATTCGAAATATGATGTTTTCTATTCTCACTATCCTATTCATATTAGCTTTATAATAATAACTGTGAAATTTCGTTGAAAGTTTTTTACATTGCTTTGATTTTTTTTTTTAGTTATTATTTTTTTAATTTTTTAAAATTTAGTACCTTTATTTTTATTTCAATTAATTATTAAATTAATTAAGATATCATCATGCATGATTTGACTTTTGGTTTGACCTTAAAAATCTTAAATCACTTCCTTTTTCAATTCTTTGAACAATTTGATTTTTGAAACATTGGTTTGCAACTTCTCAAATGTGTGTGTGATTTGGAGTTTTTTTTTTTTTTTTTTACTAAAGACTATTTGGGGCCTTTGGGCTAGAGTAGGATGCATTCATGAAATAGTAAATTTTGAATTCTCTTGCTTTTAATTGTGTTTATTTGTTTTCCAAAGTGTATTTCCCAATTTTCAGGTCTTGTTGATGTCTTTTGTTAGTTGTATTAGGTCAAGTTTATGAATTTTTTGTTTAAATGTTATAGTATTGGAAATATAAGTTTTCATTACTCATGCTTGGAAGGTTGTTCCAAGTTGGTCATATATAAATGATAAATCCTAGTTCATGTATGGATGAAAATGAGATAATAAAGTGTATTATTTTGAGCCTTTTGCTTTTGAGAAGAATAAATTCTTCGTGTCTCATTCTTATCCTTCGATGGATTCCGATAGGTAATGAGGTTCTTGTTCTCTATCTTTCAAGCAGATTACTTGGATTCATTTGGGTGGTGAAGTTGTTTATCCTTGTAAGCGACTCTTGTCGTTTTTTTACATTCATTTGTGTGATTATAGTTGGTAATAATTATTATGCAATACAGTCTTATTAATTGAATTTTCACTTTAACATTGTCCTATGTTAGTCATTATCCTTTGTAAGTGTGCTATGTTTGGATGATAAGGTGTTATGTGTCATATTTGGATTGACATATGACAAATTTCAACAATTAATTTCTCAATAATTGTTGAAATTTGAAAATTTTCTTTACAATTTATAATAATTGTAAATAAAATAAGAACCAAATGATTATTGGTGGAAAATTGCTCATGTTAATATCTTTCAAAATTATACTTAACTTTTCATCTAATTATTTGAAATCTGTTAAAAGAATCTTAAATTTCTTGAAATTGCATTTGACAATGCAAAAATTCACCGAGATAAACCTTTAACTAATGAAGGATTAAAATATATTTAAGTTTCAAGACTTGCATTTCTTAATTTTAGATTGAATGTTTAAGGATTGTACTCTTTGAAAAGATATGGATAAAAGGCAGGCTTATTAAACTAAATATTCAAATTACAAACATTACTATATATTAGATACAAATGTTTGACTATTCAGCCACTCAAATTGATTTCAACTTTTCATTTTCTTCTTTCTAATTTCAATTAATTATTTAAATTAAATAATTCATATCTTTTTAGTGGATTCAATTAAAATTTCAAGTATAATCTCCAGCCCAAAGATGAGTTTTGTATCTCTTCATTTATCTATAGTTACAATGTTTCCTCTTCCAAATTTTCAGTTTTTCACAACTTTATTTCTCTCTCACTCACACATCAATTATTTATTTAAGCTTTATAATGTTATATCTACCGGTGTACATCTAGATACAATCACCCCATCATCTACAACAACAAAAAATAGCTCAATACTAATTGTTCTCCACATTTTTCAATCAAGATTTAGTTTTCACAATTTTGAGAAGACATCGATTGTTTTTGTTAGAGATTTTCAAAGTTAAGTCGACAATAGGATGAACATTCAGGTGAACAAAATGCACAAATAGAAATGATCTCTTTTTTCCCTTTCTTTTTGGTATTCTTGCATTTAGTCTATGAAGTGATTTTGCTATTTTCCTTCCCAAATTTTTTAATGATATTGGCTTTTGTTACCCTTAATTGACTTGGAATTGGCAACACAAATTTAGTTAATTTGAGCTTTTTTGGTAAGTTTTTACTTTGCTCAGTTGATCTTCTTTAAGGAAAATATCAGAAAAAGAATAAGACAAAAAATAATTTACTCTAGAGCATCATTATGCTATTAATGTTTTTATGTATAGATACTTAAGGAACTTGATTAATTTTTTGTTGGAATTCCAATTATTCTTTTGTCTAGCCTCTTAGATTAATTTTTGGGGGGTGCAAATGATAGCCCAGAGGTAAACACATTCTTTGTGGTGTCCCATATTTATGGTTCAAACCCCACCATCTCCCCTCCACCACTATTTACCTATAAAAAAAAATAAAAATAAAAAAGGTTAGAGTTTGCGTTAGTTTGAATAACATTTGATGTCCTATTATTTGCTTAAATCCTTCATATATGCAATGCTTAATTCATTTAATGTTTTTGAATGAATCTTTTGTTTTTGTTTTCACCTTTTAGTCTCTTTGTGATTTTGAAATTGCACAAATTCTATTACATAGCACCAGATTAAGCTTATGTTGTAGAAACAACAAACACAATGACTAAGGTGCCCTCACTTTTGACTAATTAAGCATTACACCACATCAACTTTCAATAGGGTTGATTTCTATGATGAAGTCATTATTTGTATTGCAAGCCTTAATGAAAAATGAACTTTTAAATTCCATAAGTATGTACAACATATGGAACGGGAAAATGAATTTATTTGTACAAACTTTTGAACAATAGTTTTTGAATAGTTTTGTACAACTACTCTATAATTTTCATAGTTTAAATATGTCAATGTCACCTTCATTCTGAAAAGTGAGAAACCATGAAAAACAAAGAGCAAACTAACATAGTTGATAGGGATAGAAAAATTCTTTGATTAATTCCCCTTGGTTGAACGTGTGCACTCCCTATAAAACAATATCTTAATCTCACTAAATTGAAGATAGTATACTATTGAACCATTTGCCAAATTTTTGTATTAAAGTTATAGATTCTATATTCTAATAGATGTTTGTGTTGGATGATTTATATATATATATAATCGGCTATTCAAACAAAGAATTTCCCGTCATATGTTACTCTCTAAAGATCTTATTAGCTATATAGATGTTAATTTTGGTTAATGAGACAAGATCAACAAAACATGACTTTTATATAATTATATATAGACAATACTGCAATGTCATGATGGATTGGTTGGTCTTATTCTAAGTAATCATATGGTTTATGAATTTGAAGAGTTATGTATTGCACTATTTATTCAAATGCTCATATGATGAAAAAAGATTTTGCTTTTTGAATTTTATTTTATTTTATATTTCCACTTTATGATATATGATTTATTGATTATGAGAAAGAAATAAATGTTGATCTATGTTTTGGAGAAAAATATACCTATAAGAGTTGATTTGCTTGTGTGTATAGTAATTCACAAAGAATACATGGCTACAACTTGGTCTAATAGTTCTCACACTATAAAATAAGAGATAACTTCTTTTATTGCATTGTGTTTCAAAATTTTCCACACATCGCCCAGATCTGCGACTAGTTAAGATCTAATTATACCTCTTCATCCCAGCAATCAAGGTTATTTTTGCCGTTTGTTATGAACTTAGGCTGTGTTTGTTTTGGGTGAAAATGATTTCAGGAAATCATTTTCACCCTTTTCCGCATGTTTGGTTGCAACGGAAAATACAATTTTCCGGAAATTGCATTCCTGTTGACCAAAATTTACCCCTTTGACCCGGAAATGAATTTACGTTCTCATTTTCACTTCAATTCATTTCCGGGTCACTCTCCACGCACAGCAACACAGAGAGAAAGAGAGAAGAGAAACACAAAACAAACGCGCACACAGCAACACAACGAGCTCCGATCCACGCACAACAACACAGAGAGAAAGAGAGAACGAGCTCCGATCCACATTTCATATCTCCGATCCACGAACCAGAGAGGTCCAATCTACGCACAGCAACACAGAGAGAAAGAGAGAACGAGCTCCGATCCACGCACAACGCTCCGATCCACTCCGATCCACGAACCAGAGAGAATGAGCTCCGATCCACGAACCAGAGCTCCGATCCACAAACCAGCGCTTCGATCAACAAACGAGCTCCGATCTAGCTCAGCCAAACGCACACCGGTCCAGCCACTTTGGTCACCGAGCCAAACACTTATCACGGTGAGTTTTCCGTCACCAGTTCACCGTCCACACACTCACCTCACCTCTGACCCACACATGTCCGATCCACACACTCACCTCACCGGTCCGATCTCTACATTTATATATATATATATATATATTTATTTATTTATTTATTTATTTATTTACTTTTTTTTATTTATTACATTTTTTAATTATCAATGTTTTATTAAATTGTGTATTTATGGGTTATGTATATGAAACGTTGGAGCTTTTCTGTTTGCAGGTTATTGAAGATTGGTTTTTGGTTTGCTGTTTTTTTTTTATAATTTTGGAGCTTGATTGTAAATAGAATGATTGGTTTTGCTGTGATTTTGGTTTATCCTACTTGCCTAGAGTTCTTTAAAATGTTTAGACATCGTGGTCTAATAAGAGGCACAAATCATATTATTATACAAGAAATGTTGGAACCCAAATGTATTGTAGGCTGTACACGAAGAATAAAGATTAGTTTCGCGTTAAGGTTCTTTATTTTACAATTGGGTTATGCATATGAAATGTTGGAGCTTTTCTGTTTGCAGGTTATTAAAGATTGGTTTTGTATTTTTGTTTTTTTTTTTAATTCTTCCAGTTGGGTTATGTGTAGAAATTTTGAACCAATGTGATGTTGTAAATATTGATTGTAAATAGAATGCAATGTGATGGTATTGTGATATATCAATGTGCAATTATCAATGTGATGCTATTGTGATAGTGTAAATAGAATGCAATGTGATTTGGTACTTGTTATCAATGCGGTTTGAATGTTTTATGTTTGTGGCTGTTTTTATTTACTGTGTAATCAATAGCATTTTTGTTTACATACCTCTTAGACCACAGTCTTTGTGATTTTGTTAGATGAAGAAAAAAAACCAAAGCCGCAATTCTTGCCTCGGTTGCATCTGTTGTATGTGTGGGGGTTGCATTATTAAGGAAATTGCGACGTAGACGTAGACAACTGCCTAGGGCACCTTATGTTAACCATGCCGCCGAGAGAGAGGAATACATAAATAGTGTTCTGCATGGAACTGAGATAAATTGTGTGAATCAACTTAGGATGAAGCCTATAGCTTTCCACCGCTTATGTCACATCCTGACTGAGGGGGAGCACGTACGTCCGACTATTCACATGTCTGTTACGGAGCAAGTGTTCATTTTCTTACACATTATTGGTCATAATGTGAGGTTTCGTGTAATGGGTAGTCGGATTTATAGATCAACTGAGACTGTTCATAGATACTTCAAGGTCGTCCTTAGGGGGGTCTTGAAATTATATAGAGCTCTAATAAGATTGCGTAGCGAAGATACACCCCAAGAGATAAGGAATAGCAGAAGGTTTTATCCATATTTTAAGGTAAATATTGCGACTTGTGTATTTTTGTTACGTTGTGAAGATTTATGTAATTTTAAACCATTATGTCTGTCGAAAATTAGGATTGTATTGGAGTAATAGATGGTACACATGTTCGTGCATCTGTGCCACTTGAAATACAAGGAAGATTTCGTGGTCGCAAAGATGGAACCATGCAAAATGTGTTAGCTGCCATTAGTTTTGACTTAAAGTTTACTTATGTACTGGCTGGATGGGAAGGTAGTGCACATGATTCACGTGTGTTAAATGATGCATTTGCTAGGCCAGGAGGATTTTCAATTCCCAATGGTATTATACGATTACTTCACATTTTTGGTTTATTAGTTTAATAAATATTGTGTGTTTTCCTAAGTATAGTAGTGATTTGCTTTTATTTTTTAATATATGTAGGTAAATATTATCTTGGTGATGCTGGGTATGGTAATAAAAATGGTATATTGTCACCTTATCGGAGTGTGCGATATCACTTGAAAGAGTTTAGTGATCGTCCTCCTGAGAATGCGCAAGAATTGTTCAACCTCCGACACTCTTCATTGAGAACTACCATTGAGCAAGGGTTTGGAGTGTTAAAGAAACGTTTTCGAGTATTGAATGCAGAACCATTTTGGTCTTTCCTAACCCAAGTGAAAGTAGTGTTGGCGTGTTGTGTGGTTCATAATCACATTATGGGGGTTAAACCAAATGACCATATTATGGAAGATGCAATGAACCAAGTAGAGTCTAGTGATCACCAACAAGAAACACAATCACGTCGGGAGTCCGTCGAAGATAGTCGATCGTGGAATGCTAAGAGAGATGAGATATGCCAAGCCATGTGGTGTGATTATACAAGGAGTGGAGACTAGTACTTTATTTACATTTCTATGATTGTAATGTGTTTTTTCTTTTTGTTTTTTGTAAAGACAATGTATTTACTATAGACTTTTGGTGGTGCAATGAAAAAGTATTTTCAGCAGTACATAGTTATTTGCCTATTACATTGTCATTTTCAGTGGTAGCATGTTTTATTCTATTGTGCACATTTATAAGCGTGGTTGTATGTGTGTTTGATTTGTTGTTCATGTTCCGAGCATAATTACTAAATGCTATTCTCATTTGTAAATGCTACTCTCATTATACTATTTTCATATGTAGTAATGTCAAAGGGCAAAGACAAAGTTGGTGGCAGCAAGCAATTTAGGTGGCTGCCACCTATGCATGAAATGATGCTTAAGATACTTGCAGAGGAGGCTGGAAAAGGCAATAAGCTCTCTAGTACATTCTGGGCCGGCTCCTTCGCTCTTGTAGCGAAAGAGATAACGGTCCAATTCGGGGTTGAGTGCCACCCGTCCTATGTTGACAACCGGATGCGAACTCTAAGGACCATCTGGTCCACTATCCAAACTCTTAGAAAGAAAAGTTGATTTGGTTGGGACGATAATCTGAAAATGATAACTTGCGACGCTAAAACATACCAAGAAGAAGTTATGGTATGGCTTCCAACTATATTTTCTTAATATAGATGATATTATATGTAGGAAAAAGTATAGAGTCTTTGCTTTAATTGTTATGTCATAACCTTTTATATTTAATTTATAAGTGAAGTTATTATTGCATTGTTATATACGTTCTTTTCTCCCTTACAGGCACATCGCAAGCATGCTGATTATCTCAACAAAAAAATTGATTTTTATGATGAATTAGCGATTGTTGTGGGGAAGGACACCGCCACAGGTGGCTTCTCTAAGTCCTATGTGGATCTTGAAAATGAGCCAGACAATGGAGATAGTACGGAATTTGTTGCTGACAATGTGGAGGAAGGGGAGGTTGAGAAAGGGAAAAATGCTGTTGAGTCATCCACCACAGGGTCGGGAATTTCGAAGTCCCGCAAAAGAGCGCGTGCCCCATCTACTGCTGATGATAGTGTACTTACTGATCTGTCTGATCAGCTGAGGGACATAGCTGTCACTCTAAAAGAAATCAATCGGGGCCCTGTGGATTACACAGCGCTGTACAATGAGGTAATGGCTTTGACGGTGGAGGGATATAGCGAAGATATGCTCGCAACTGCCTTCGACCATCTTTGTGAGAATGAGAAGACAGCTCGTGGATTTCTAGCTAAGAATGCTAGGTTGAGGAAGTTGTGGATAGATGGGTTTTTGTTCTCACAAATTTGATTTGTTTATTACATGTTGACTGCGATGGTAGATGTAGGAATTAACTAGCCCTCTTGTACTAATATTGACTTATCATTGTATTATATATGTAGTCTGTTGTATTATTGGGACGATTCAATTGCGCAAATTATGTATGTCTACTGTTCAAATACCACGAATAGGTATCATTTTTGTACACCATGGAGGTGTAAGGATTTCAGGTGAACAATTGATGTGGCTGTGTTTTAATATAAGTATTATGGGTTCATTAAACAGGCTTATTTTTTTACGTTGAAGTACTCGTTATTTTTGTACTAGTAAAGATATGTCTAGGTAATCCAGGTTCCTCAATTTGAATGATTATTTTTGATGTTGCAGTGGATGATTAGTTTTGTACTTTATTTACAGGGTTGTGTAGATAATACAGGTGCTTCAATTTGTAACACATCTCATATTTTCTGTAAAATTGATCCACAAACCAAACACCGGAAATGATTTTCCGTAAAACGATTTCCGTAAGGTATTTTCCGTAAAATTTTTGGACGAATCAAACACTGGAATTGATTTTCCGTAAAACGATTTCCGTAAGGTATTTTCTGTAAAATTTTTGGACGAATCAAACACTGGAATTGATTTTCCGTAAAACGATTTCCGTAGGTATTTTCTGTAAAAGTTTTGGACGAATCAAACACTGGAATTGATTTTCCGTAAAACGATTTCCGTAAAATGTTTGGACGAACCAAACACCGGAATTGATTTTCCGGAAAACGATTTCTGAGACAGCCAAACAGCGGAAAACATTTTCCTTTTCCGGAAATTAGCATTTCCGGAAAATATGTATTTTCCAGAAATCGTTTTACGGCAACCAAACGCACCCTTAGAGTATCTATATGAGCAATGTTGGCCTGTGGATGAATATTTAGGAGCAATATAGCCTATTGACCCTTATAATTACTTACAGGGTATTAAGGTCGTGTTATAACCCAAAAGAAGAAGAAGCAAAAATGCTAACAGATGCCTTAATAGCATTAGTTTAAGAAATTTTTATAAATTTTTTTATGGGAAAAGAAAAAAGAACAAACTTTTTTTTTAATAAACTTTTATATTTTCCATCAAAGTAGTATTAAGACTTTCCTAAAATGATATATTAACAAAAGTCTTAAAAACACTCATTAATAGAACAATGCTTATAGGGTATTAGATTCGTGTTAAGTAAAAGTTGTCTCACTCTCAACTAGACATGGCAAATGGTTAGGTTAAGTCGGGTTAATCGAGTTGCAGATCAAATGGGCCAGGGTAAAAAACGGGCCGGGCTAATCGGGTTATGGGTGGTTTGGGCAGGGTCAAGCTGACCCGTATTTCCACATTAAAAAAAAAATGAATAAATGAAAATTTTTTAGAGAGAACGAATCAACTCAATCAAGGAAATGAATTGTACATAATACCTTTTGTTGGTTGTTTTTTTTTTTTTTTTCGTTAAGTGGGCATCTACTATTATTAGACTATTTGTATTACTATTATACTTTTTTATATCTCTCTTCTATTGCTTAGTATTTAAAATAGTGTTAGCGTTTAGTAGTGTAGATGTGTAGTTGTAGGTGCTTTTGCCTTTTGTATTTTTTTCATTTTAATTAACTTTTTTTTAATAAATGGGGGCACAACCACTGCCACTGGTGGCTACTAAATAGCTATAGTGTATGTGCTGTGCTTTGTGCCTTTATGTCTATGCACCTAGCACCTTGACATGTAGTCTAAATATTTTTTAGGAAAAAAAAAAGGTTTAAAATCGGGTCGGGTTCTGTTGGCCCTAGACATAACAAATGGTCGGATCGAGTCAATCACATTGCGTGTGGGTCGAGTTAGGTTGACCCATATTTTTCACATTAAAAAAAAAATAAATAAATGACAAACTTTTAGTGCACAACATAGTTTCCATGTTTTCAGGTAAAGATGTGATCGATACGGTGTAAGAATTATTTTTCCTGTGCTAAAACTTGATTCAAATGCAATAGTAGTTATAGGAATGCTCGTGAGATCTCGTGCCATTAAAGAGAGTTTTGGAAACCAATTGTGATGTTCTTTCCACCAAGAGAGAACTTCTAACTTCAAATTTTGCCTTTTGCCTAGGCTCTTCTAAATACAAGTCCAACTGATATTTTTTTGTTTTGCCTTTTAAGTCACTATTGAATTCTTCTAATTTTGTCTTGTTTACTGTTTTGTCACTTTGTGGCCGGGTTTGTGCTAGTTAGATAGATATTACTATATTAGTTAGACAGACTTGGACGTGTTGTTAGTAATAATTAGTAGTCTTTGAAGTAGAACTTAGTTACATAGTATCTAGTAGTCTTAGTTAATGAATGTTATAACTAGAAGTAGAGTTTAGTAATTAGTAGTTAGTGCTGCTTACTTAGTAGTGTAGTCTGTGTGGACACAGGACAGTAAATGCTTTAGGCTTTAGCTTTCCTTTTGTATTTTTTGTCCCTTTCATTTAACTCTTTATTTTTTTAATAAATAGGAGGCACAACACACAAGTTCATTGTGCCTTTTATGATAATGTAATGCACCTAGGAGTAGTCTAGCACACCTTGCCATGTAATTTTTAAATATTTTTTAGGAAAAAAAAAAAAGGTTAAAAAACGGGTGGGCCCCAAGTTGGCCCATATTTAATTCAGGTAAAAAAAATCGGATTCGGGCCAAGCCAAAACGGGCGGGTTCGGGTTGGGTCAGCAAATTTTAGCCCATTTTGCCATGTCTACTTTCAACCTAATCAAAGTTTTTTTATTCACTTTTGTGATTTTCTCAATGTTATTAAATCACAAGTTGTTTGGGTCATATTTGGCTTTTATCATGGTAATTATTAGGTACTTCAAGTGTAGGGTAACATGGTACTCATTCTCTCATATTCATGATGAATCTTACTAGCCGAATTCATCACAAGGGTCATCATTAATGTGAAAGGATAGAGCATCATATCACCCTGATTACCTAATAATTTTCCACTTTATAAGTAGGCGTTGACGTTTTCATATCTTTGTCCATGCCTATGTAATCTACGACGCCCATCCCAATAAGAAATTTGGGTTCAATTCCCGCTTGCACAAAAAATCAATTGGTATCTTAGTCTGATAATAAAGAGTTATCATCAGAAGCGGACGCATAAGTTAAAATTTTCTCAAAAAAAAAAAAAAAAAAAAAAAAAAATCTCAAGTAAGCTTTTTGTTTTTATCCCACTTTGTTAATTAAGGGTCACGGTCATCTCATAATTGAAGTTTAGGATAAGTTATTTATTGCAACCCAATACGTAGGCCATGACGTTTCTCTATGCTCCCAAGTCCTAAATAGTAAATACCATTGGTACAAAACAAATAAATTAGAGAAAAAAAAAAGTTTGGTGGGCTATCAAAAATAAATTTCATTCGTGGAACAACATCTGGAGATTCCGGACTCCATTATGGTAAAACCCAAAATGGGAACTTGACTTGATATAGGTTTTGGGTCCCTAGAGACCATAGTTTCAACTTTCAACTAACGGATTACTTGTCTAACCAGATGTTCAATTAAAAGTTAAATAAATAATTTTATAAGAAACTTAAAAAAGATAAAAATTGATCCAAAAATGCAAAAAAATACAAAAATATTTATTGTTAGAGATATATTAGGCATATAATTAGCCCAATGTAATAGGTCCAATCCCACTCTTGCTTGTACTAGTAGTCTAAGGTTTAGTCGCCTATATATACTTATGTTAGGGTTTATTGTAACACAGATTATTATACTACACTCTTATACATAATAAAGATGTAGCCCTTAAGAGATTCTTTTGTGGATGTAGGCTAACAAGGCTAAATCATGTAACCCTCGTGTTCTCGGTGTTCCTATTTTATGCTTTTCCTTCTACATCCACTCTAGAATATACAACATGGTATAACACATTGCGTTGCCAATAATATATTTAAAATAGTATTAGAGCCAAACTTCGTTCTTGGCATCAAACAAAACATCTTTAGCAAGCAAAGAAGAATATCACATGCACACCACCATCAGAAGTCACACATGCTTCTCTGCTGGATCTAGACTCCACCACATCTCACAGCCACTGTGGCTCAGTGCTGTGTCCAAGATCCACGGACTCAAGCAAAGCCATGACTTAACTTTTTAGATCTGTGCAAATCCAAGCTTCGCCTGATGAAACCAACACAACAGATGTGCTCCACGACCTCCCGCGACAAAAACCCAGAAACTTGGCCCCCAACAGAAGCCTCACGCGCCACCACTCGCCACTAACAACTATGGAACCTCCCTACGCGCCACCAAAATCTTAAGACCCAGGTTAGATCATGGCCACACGCGCCGCCTTGTCGGCCTCATTGCTCGACGATCTGCAAAACCCAAGAAGTCCAACCGTCTATCGCGTTTACACATGCCAACACATGTCGCCAGCGTTTCCAGATCCTCCCCACGTGTCGCCTGGGTTTTTGGCTTCTCCTCCACACGCCTGCCATGCATCGAAATCTGTGATGCTGTCATCCATGATGTCATCAGATGACATCAACAAATGCCACGTCAGCCCTAGCTCATCATCAGCCACGCAGCTTGTCGCTGACCATCAACTTTGACTTTGGTTGACTTCGACCTTTTGCGTTGACTTTTGATCAAAAGTCAAAATTTCGAAAAAGGCCTATCTTTCTTAGTTTTTCCACGTAGATTCTAATTTTGGACTCAGTTTCTTCATTTTAAGCTCCAAAATTGGTCAATTGGCATATTCTTTATTGTGGTTTCTTCAAAGGCATTCTTTAAGGCATCTCCAAGTTATCTTCTCATGCTTATCCAACCTCAAGCTTTTATCGAGCTTCCACCTTGAGTTTGAGGGAGGGTATTAGAGATATATTAGGCATATTAACCCAATGTAATAGGCCCAAGCCCACTCCTACTTGCACTAGTAGTCTAGGGTTTAGTCACCTATATATACTCATGCTAGGGTTCATTGTAACGCAGGTTATTGTACTACACTCTTATACTTAATAAAGATGTAGCACTTAAGGGATTCCTTCGTGGATGTAGGCCGACAAGGTTGAACCATGTAACCCTTGTGTTCTCAGCATTCCTATTTTATACTTTCCCTTCCGCATCCACTCTAGCATATACAACATGGTATAACGCATCGCGTTGCTAATAATGTATTTCAACATTTACAATAACATATTTAAGCATATAATGACATATTTAATGTAATATTAATGTTTTGGCTAAAATATTGTGTTTTGGTCCCTTAAGTTTTGGGTCCCTAGAGACCATAGTTTGAACTTTCAACTAACGGATTACTTGTCTAACCATATGTTCAATTAAAAGTTAAATAAATAATTTTATAAGAAACTTAAAAAAGATAAAATGATCATAAAATGCAAAAAAATACAAAAAATATTTACAATAACATATATAAGCCTATAATGACATATTTAATGTAATATTAATGTTTTGGCTAAAATATTGTGTTTTGGTCCCTTAAGTTCGCATGAATTCTGTTTTTCATCTCTACTCCTAATTTTTTTTTTCTTTCCTAAATTTTGCAAAGATCTCTTTTCAATGGTTCTAGAATGAAAATAGGAACAAGTAAAGGATTTTTTTATTTATTTAGTTTGGGATGAAAAACGAACTTTTTAAAGTATAAAAATGAACAATGATCATGCAAACTTTAGGGACGAAAACAATATTTAGACTAATTTAACTATAGAAAATGAAAAAATTTTCCAAAAGAGAAAAGCATTACAAATTATACTAATCCAAAATAACATCCAATATTTAGTCTAATTTAACTAGAGAAAAAAAAAAAAAAAATATATATATATATATATATATATTGCCCAAAAGAGAAAAGCATTACAAATTATACTCATAAAAAATAACATCCCTAACACTCCATTTGATAGGAAGAAAATGAATGAAATGAAAAGAATTGTTTTAAAATATTCATCCTAAGGACTTTTAGCAACAAGAGTTGTGATCAATCAGTTTTATGTTATAAACCAAAATATAGGATAAATTTGAACTAATAATAAATAGAAAAAAAAAATGAATATTATTTTGAAAATCTCTCTCTCTCTCTCTCTCTCTCTCTCTCTATATATATATATAGTTGTGTTCAAGTTCTACTTGTGATAACTTTAAGCAATGTTGCAACACCCAATAATTTGTTATTGAATTCATATTTTGAAAATCCCACTATTGATTTACATGTTTTATAAGTTCTTAAAATGCATGCAAATTTTCATGCCAATATGATATAATTTACTATCTAATTCATAAACTCACATTTTATGTATTATTTTAAACTGCAAAACCTTGAATTTAAACAATTGATTGATGACATAGCTATTAATATTTGACTACCTTAAAATTTTGCAAGCATAGAGAAAAAAAAAAAAATAATAATGTAATCGAATGGTGAATTTTGTCAAAATTTTCACCCATTAACAAAATATTGAGTAGTATAACATTGCTTAAAGTTATATTATGTATAATATATATTTATATAATAATTTAAAGTAAACTAAATTTTCTTTCATTAGAGAACCAAACAGTATAAATGAGTCAAAAAGCTCTTAATTTCGACAAGTATAACGTTGCTCAAACAACTAGTGTTGAAAAAGTTTTCACATAATATAAAGTAGAATAAAAAAGCTTTCTAAAGCTTTTATTGATCAAAGCAAGATCGAAACAAACCAACTATAAGATTTAAAGAAGTTTCCATAACACATATTTTTATTCTTCATGTTTCTTCCCTATGCTTATGTACTCGTTGGGTAGCATCATTTCTTATTCAAAAGGTTGATACTTCCATTCGATCAAAGAAGAGGCCAGAAGACCCACCTTCAGGCATCAAAGCCAACATCACAGGACTTTTTGCACCTTCTTCAACAGTTAAAACTCCACTGTTGTGGTTCATGTCTGTGCTGGTATACCCTGGACACACGGAGTTGATTGCTATTTTGGGGTACTTCCTTGCTAGAATCCTTGTGTATGCATTAAGAGCTGCCTTGGAGACTATGTAAGCAGAAATATTAACAGGCCAACCTTTGGTTTCAATCAAATTCTCCTTGACATCTTCTAGAAATCCTTCCACCACCTTGTCCACTTTCTCTTCTGTGAGGCCATCAATATCTCCGAGCTCTTTCTTTGCATTCTCGTTTGAAATAAGCTGAAATATTAACATAATTGAAAATTTAATTTCTTGAAAAAAAATTTCAAGCAATCTCCTAGAACCAAATGTTTAGTGCAGGTCCAACACAATCGTCGCAGCCATAATCTTGCACTCTATATTGCCGTGAAATATTCATGACCACATATGGCTGATTATAAATGGTTTAAAAAGATGAGTTTTACACTCTGTACCTTTAATTGTCCCAAGGCGGAGGAGACATTTACTATTCTTCCTGAATTGGATAACAGAAGAAGCGGAATAAGTGCTTCGCTCACTTGCTTGCTTCCATAGTAGTTCGTTCTCAAACAATCCTCACTTGTTTGATAAGTTTGCTTTATGACTTCCTTTAGAGGTATGGCATTTGGACCTAAAAGCTGTATCATTATATGCAAAGGTATTAAATGATGCTACAATACTCTTCTTTATAAAACTCGATTAATTTCTATTTTTCTTCATATTGCAAGTCATCAAAATTTTGGGATATGCCTTCAATTTGAGAGAAAACGTGTTGTGCATAACGGATATGTATCGTTTTCTCTAACAACATATTTAATCCACTACTATAAAAGATTACATGTGATGACAAAATAATGTTAATGTATGCTTATGATGAGTGATCACATGATTCACATCATACTATGATGTAGGTTTGTCCAAGCAACCCAGCCACCCGACAAGACCGACCATTGGCGGCCCTATATGATCCTTTCGTCAGTCAACAGCAGGTCCCTTCTCTCATAAACAAACTTCGGCCAGTTAAGTGGTAGGTGTCTTCCATGAAAAAGGAAGCCACCCTACCCAACCAAAAAACACTTCAAGCAACTCTCGTATCTACCCAGATCCAACAATTATTAGGCCCTTCGCTGCTTAGATCCAGCCATGTTTGGGCCTTTTCCACTTGGATCCACTCAAATCCGGCGATGTTTAAATTAGATTAGCTCAGATTTGGTGATGTTTGGTTAGATTTGCTCAAATCTAACGATGTTTCTCTCAGATATGACCAACGGAGTTTCGCCTAGATTCGACAATGTTTGGCTCAAATTCACTCAAATCCAACCTAACCTTACTCTCCTTTGCTCAAATTAGGCGAAGATCTACCTTCCTCCACCCACCACCACTCCATAGGTTTCAACCAAACCAACAAATCGTCCACTAGAGCCTGATCCAACTCGACTCGTGGTTGTTTGTAATTAGCTGCAGGTCTTCACTTCTTCCACTCAACCTAAATGGTTTGAGTAACGAGTTAACCTCAAATCCTATCCGCCTAATTCATAGACATCCCTACTATGATGTACCTTCATACAGATAATAACTTAATGATGGATGAAATTACTTGTAAAGAAAAAAACTTCAAAAATTTCAAAAATTTGCCACAACAATCTCAACAGTTTTAATATCTGAATTTTTCAAAAAATTTGACCCAAAACAACATTGTTTAATGAAAGCAATGACATAAGATTGAGTACGGGTATGCAGACAACCTACCAAAACTGACCTGATCCAACCCAACTTGCCGTGTTGGGTTGGGTTGTGAGATTTTTTTTACAATGAGTCGAGTTTGGTTTAAGTCATAAGATTCACAAATCCCCCCAACTCGACCAAAACCGCCTATAATTAATATATATTTTAAATTAAAAAGTATATATATATATATATTTAGAAATATATTATATAATTTTGTTATTTTCTTTTTTGCCCCTCTTCCTAAAT
>JAXUIC010000373.1:0-41026 GCA_035136125.1 Quercus rubra | reverse complement strand
CTCCTATGTTGAACCTTCTCACCTTAACATTTTATTTTGTAGTATCTGGCCATGCTTCTTTGTGTTTGGCCATTTGCTTCATAACTTCTTCTCTGACTTCATCAATTAGGTCCAGGTTGCTGTTAAGCTCCTACTATTCTTTTAGTCTTCATAAGCTTTGACTTGGAAGCTCATCAGTCCCACTTCTACTAGTATGGACCTTAGTACCAAATGTTAGTCTAAATGATGTTTCTCTGTTGAAACTCTTATGGTCATCCTATATGCCGAGAGGACATTTTGTAGTTCTTTAGGCCACACCCCTTTGTCCCTCAAACCGAGTTTTGATAATTTTAAGTAAGCTTCTATTCGTCACTTCTATCTAGTCGTTGGCCTGAAGGTGTCTTGGATAAGAGTAATGATTCTTGACTCCCTAAGTCTTGACAAAATTTTCGAAACTTGGGATTGTCAAACTGCTTTCCATTGTCTAATATTATGACATGTGGGACTCAAAACCTGCAGATGACTTTAGCCTCCATTATCATCATCACTGGTTCTGCTTCTACCTATTTTGTAAAGTAATCGATTACAATACTGAGAAATCTAAGTTGCTTCTTCCCTAAAGGGAATAGGCCCATAATGTCAATTCCTCTTACGCAAAGGGCCATGGTGAGGATATGGGTGTAATCGTCTCTCCTGGTCTCATCTAGACATTTGCGAAGCGTTTGACACTTATCACATGCTCTGACGATGTCGTATACGTCTTTCTATAGGGTTGGCCAGTAATATCCTGCTCTGAGTTACCTTTCCTTCTAAGTATCTCACCCCAACGTGAATTTCCACAGATTCCTTCGTGTATCTCGTGGAGCCCATATCTGCTTCTTCTGAGCTGGCACATCTTAGATATGGGAGTGAATATCCTCGTCTATATAACAAGTTTTCAATAATGATAAAGCGAGCTACTCTGATCTATATCTTCCTTGCTTCCATCTTATCTTTAGGGAGCCATCCTTCTTTTAAGTAACAGACAATGGGAGACATCCACTCGTCTTGTTCTTTTTCTTCAGAACTTACTCACCTTATGTGCTTGGTTACCCCCCTTATCTCTATACATAGTTCAGAGGTTGCATTGTAGTCATCTGACGAGGCTAGGAAGTCAGCTTCTGCGTTTTTGGTTCTTGGGATTTCCACAAAGTCTACGCTGTTAAAGTGCTGTGAGAGTCATTGGATGATCTTCAAATACTTCTGCATCCTTTCTTCTTTGGCTTTGTAATCTCCCTTCACTTGTCCAATTATTAGCTGAGAATCAACTTAGACGATAAGATCTTTGCTCTTAGAACTTCTGCCTCGTTATTCGTCCTAGGAATTGCAATCTAACTGCATACTTCAATGTTTCTTTTTCTGGAGATATAAGCACTATTCCTGCTCCTCCAACTTTCTTCATGGTAGACCCATTCGTTTGGATCGTCCATGTTTCCATAGGAGGTTCTTCTTCCTTATAGGGGTAAGTGAATTCTGCTAGCACACGGGCTTTGATTGCTACTCCGGGGTCAATATTTGATGTCAAATTGGCCCAATTCAATCGCCCATTGAATGAGTTGTCCTGCTGCATCTATCTTGTTCATTGTCTTTCTTATAGGTTGGTCTATCATGACGACGATGGGGTGTGCTTGGAAATAAGGACGGAGTTTTATGGAGGCGACCAATAATGCGAAACCTATTTTTCCATCCTTGGGTAACTTGCCTCTGCTCCTTGGAATGCCTGGTTGGTATAATATACTGGCTTCTGGACATTCCCTTCTTCTCTGATCAGTGTCGAACCTACTGCAGTGTTGGATACTGCTAAATAGAGGTATAGCTTCTCTCCCATCACTAAGGGGCTTAACAGAGGTGGCTTCGTCAAGTACTCCTTAAAGAATGGCATGCACTTGTCCGTTGCCATAAAGACGAATCTGTTTAAGGCTACAACCTTTCCTATCAAGCTCTGCACTTCCTTCACTATTTTTGGTGATTTGACCTCGATTATAGCTTTTACTTTTTCTAGATTTGCCTCTATATCTCGTTAGGACACCATGAATCCTAAGAACTTTCTTGAAGCAACAACAAAAACACACTTTGCAAGGTTTACTTTCATATTGTACTTACGTAATGTGCTGAAGGTTTCTTTAAGATTGTCCAAGTAATTGGCTTCGTCCTTGCTTTTCACCAGCATGTCATCTACGTACACCTTCACATTTCTTCCAATCTGGTGAGAGAACATGCGATTCACCAATCTTTGGTACGTGGCTCTTGTGTTTTTCAATCCAAAGGGTATAACTTTGTAGCAGTATAACCCTTGGCTAGTAACGAACGAGGTCTTCTCTTAATCGTCTTCGTTCATAAGAATCTAGTTGTATCCAGAGAATGTGTCCATGAAACTTAGAGCTTATGTCCAGCAGTTAAGTCTACTAACTGATCATTCCTCGGTAAGGGGAAGCTATCTTTTGGGCAGGCCTTGTTCAAGTCTGTAAAGTCATCACACATTCTCCATTTGCCATTGCTCTTCTTTACCATTACCACATTTGCTAGCCAATCTGGATAGAAGACCTCCTTGATGAAATCAACTTCTAGTAGCTTCTCTACTTCTTTAGTTACAGCTTTGTTGTGTTCTGGTGCAAATATTCTCCGCTTTTGCTGCACAGGTTTGCATTCTGGGTTGACATTAAGACGATGTTGTATGATCTTCTTATCAATCCCAAGCATATCCTTATGTTTCCAGGCAAAAACACCCTAGTTTGCCCGTAAGAAGGAAATCATCTTCTCTTTCTCTGAAGTTGAAAGTGTTGTTCCAATCTTTAATACCTTCATTGAATCTTCTGGGACGATCTCAACTTCTTATGGTATTTCTAACTGTTCGAAAATGGGCTCTGGTTCATTGATCACCCATGCTTGGTTCTCTCTAGATGCTAAGGTAGCTTGGTAGCATTCTCTTGCCAGTACTTGGTCTCCTCTGATTTCTCCTACCCATGGGCTATTGGAAACTTCACCTTCAAGTAATAAGTTGACATTGCTACTCTTAGTCTGTTGAGTGCAGGTCTTCCTAAGATAATGTTATATGTTGAAAGGCAATTGACTATGAGGAAATCAATTTCCTTGGTGACCTGTGCTGGATAAGTTCCTGTAACTACAGTTAGAGTGACGATGCCCCTAGGGACGATTCTATCTCCTATGAAGCTTACTAGAGGTGAGGTGAAAGGCCTGATCCTTTTCTTATCCAATTTCATCTGCTGAAATGCGAGCAAATACATGATATCTACTAAGCTTCTATTGTCAATAAGCACCCGATGGATGTTGAACTCTTCTACCATGAGCATGATCACAAATGGATTGTCATGTGATTGCCTGATGCTGTGACCGTCTCTCTCTAAGAAGACAATATCAGGCTCGTCATTCTTTAGCATCTTCATTGGAGGGAGCCGCGAATGGATGCTGTTTATTTCTCTCATATGTGCTTTCTTCAAGGACTTCAGTGTTCCACTTGCCATTAGTCCTCCCAAGATTGTCTTTATCACTCCTGTAGGGGGTTTGCTATCACCTACCTCCAGAGTTCTGTCCTAATCGTCCTTTCTTTGGTACCTGTGGGGCTCCGTCTTTCTGACGTACTTCTATAACTTCCCTTGCAAGATTAAAGTCTCCACCAGGTCTTTCAAATGCCTGCACTCATCAGTACAATACCCATGGTCCTGGTGGAACCTAAAGAACTTGCTCTTGTCTCTTCTTTCTACTGGAGTGCTAATTGGCTTCGGCCATTGCAAGGAGGGATCGTCCCTTATCTGCATAAGGACCTACTCAATTGGCATTATTAGAGGAGTGAAGTTAGTGAACTTGGGTTTCCTGTCTAGAATTTCCTTATTTTTCCCTGTGGTCTACCCAACACTTCGTGTCTCCTTCTTCTTATCGCGAATACTACTTGTTCCTTTGTCTCTCTTCCTTTTTCTTTTCATTTCTTTTATGAGAACCACATCTTCTGCATTCATGTACTTCTGAGCTTTACAAAGCAACTTCGTGACTATTTTTGGTGGACTTTTAGTGATTGAGAAGAGAGATCTCCTAGCAGTAACTCTGCTTGGAAGGTTGTTAAGATAACTTGATCTTCAACTTCATCTACCTGCAGTAGCTCCTTATTGAATTGAGTGATGTACTGTCTTAGTGATTCTCTTTCTACTTGTTGAATGTTAAGAAGATGGCCAGTTGGCTTTTTGTGTCTTTGCCCCCCCCCCCCCCCCAATGAAACAAAGAACAAAACCTGTGCTGAGTTATTCAAAATCTGCAATAATTTCAAGGAATATCTTGCTAAAACATACCCTGGCTGCTCCTTTTAGTGTTGTTAAGAATGCCTTACACATCACCTAGTCTATGGTCATCTGTAATAGCATCAACGTCTCAAATGATTCGATGTGATCCAAGGGATCCTTGGAACCGTCATATGACTCCAAATATGGGAGACGAAATTTTGGTGGGAAGGGACGATTAAGTACTTCAGTAGTGAATGGTAAGTCCATCCTTCAAATCATCCCATCCATATTCTCTCTGCCTTTTTCCTTCATAGCACTATTTAGTTCATCAATCTCCTTCCTCATGTTGCGAAGCTTATTCTCCACCTCGGTGGAATCTTTTCCTAAGGTCCTGTCTCGCTGTTGGCTTGAGAGTTTGATTCTTCTTCATTTTGGTTTTCACCTATTCGCCGACATTCTACATTTTGGGATTCTATTGTCTTTCATAATTCTTCATTCTGGCAAGTCAGCTCTTCCACATTAGCCAAGAGGGCTTGGATTTGTTGTTGTTGCACAACGTCTGCCTGAGGTGCAGTCTCTACTTCCATCTCGTACTTCGAGAAACTCTTTTGTCACTGGGAAAGATGGCATGAATGAATAGCGTTCCCACAGACAACGCCAAACTAATGATGCAAAAAATCAGCAGTTGAGCTCCTCATTATAGCAGACGGACGAAGCTATGATTGGGGCTGTCTTTGCTAGAAGAAAACCTGCAAAATGAACTTAGTGGAAGAGTAACACGCCGGTATGGCATTAGCCAAACCGCCTCTGATGCTTAAGTCAGTAAGGGAGGAAGATTTTAGAGAGAAAAATAGTGAGAGTGATTTCGTAGAGTATTTTGTGTGTACCTTTAACTTATGTTACCTTCTCTTTTATAGTTGTATGCCTAATCAATAGGCAATGAATTGCTGTATTTATGTTCAACGGCTAGTGCATTACAAAATCTTTGTCTGAAGTTCACAGCTCATTTTGTGACCATTGCTCTATCCATTACGTTTCATCATTAATGAATGTAATAAAAGCATAACGTCTTCCCTAACTCATCAAGCATCATGTCAAAGCTTGCATCTATTCGGGTTTTCTCATGCAACTGTACTGTTAGACAACTTGTTTCACTTCCATAAACAAGCTCAAATCTAACTTGCATGTACATGGTGTAAAGAGGAATTTATTTCAAAGAAAACAGATTACAAGATTGCATTTCATGATTTTGTTTAGGTGAGGAAAGCACTTCATGATTTTAAAGCATAGTACTCCATACCCATGTTATAACTAGCCTTGGCACTATTATAATGGGGAATATAGGCTTTTGCCCTTATTTTATAAAAAATCTAACACAATGTCTCTATTTTGAAACTATTTAGCAGAATGTCCCAGTTTTTTAAACTTGATATTGGTAATATCGAGTTTTATACAAAACTCAATATTCTCAAAAAACAAGTTATATGTAAATTTTTAAGTGAAACTCAACATTACTAATGTCGAGTTTCACTTAAATTTTCAAAAAAAAAAAATTAAGTAGCAATATTTGCATGGAACTCAACTTTGTTAAAGTCAAGTTCCACCTATAACTCGATTTTGTTAAAATCGAGTTTCAAAACAGGGACACAATGCTTAATAGTTTCAAAATAGGGACATTGTGCTAGATTTTTTTTAAAATAAGGGAAAAAGCTCATTTCCCCCTATTATAACTACCCTTTCCCTTTTATCATTATGCAATTCATGAATTTAAAGCATTTTATAGCCCCACGTTGAACCCTTCACACACTTCAATCTAATTGGGTGTATTGTGTTTAATATAAGAGATTTAAGTAAATTATTATTGCTAAAATTACGGCTCTTTATCGTCAATAATTCTCACAGTCCCACCAATTATTAGAATAAGTAGTGCATTCGATCCTACAATTCAATCTAAATGAGAATAATTAATTAATTATGCCTTTTTTTTTTCTTCTTAGAAACAAATTTTTTTCTTTTTTTTTTGGGAGGAACATCCTAGAAACAACTAGAAATCTTTGGTTTTGACTTTTGAGTATGTGGTGTGAATGCGTTCAAGTTCATCCCTTATTTATTTACTTGTATTATTGCAACATTTTGATGTAGTCACTCTCTATCCTGAAGGTGGCCGAATCCAAATCTTTTGTCCTATCTTGTCTATTCCATTCTATACTCTACCAATAAACACATGCCACATGTCCACCTATTTAATTAAATTTGACTTTTCTTATTTTAATTATCTAAAATAAAATAATACCTCACACCAGCCATCACCACCCACCATCGACCTTCGCCAGCACCGTCATTTGGCCTCCAGCCGCCGTCTGCCTACTGCTGGCCTCCGATGTCATCAGCATCACCGGCCACGGCCAACCCACCTATTTAATTAAATCCAACCCCATTCCCACCGTTCCTTTCAAACCCATCAACCAGGTGAAACCCATGTTTCAAAGTTCAAACCCAAGCCAATATCATCACCTTCAACCCACCACCACCACCATCAACCTTCATCGATACCAGTCGATAGCACCACCAACATCTCTGGTCACTGCCAAACATCATCTCCAGTCCGCACCTTCAATCTCAAACAAACCAATCGCCATAGCTAAAACCCATGTTTCAAACCCATTCCTCATTCTCTTTTTTTTTTTTTTTCTCTTCCTAGTCTCCTAGACTACTTTTCTGTTTTTGCTCTTTAATTTTCATTTTCATTCTCTTTTATTTCCTGATTTTTATACTATTACCGAACCCATTTTGTGTTAGTTATCTTTGATTTGTTTTGTTGTCTTTGGTTGATTCAATGATTTAGTTCTCTTTGGAGTTTGGTTATTAGGATTTGATGATATTGGCTTGGGTTTGAAACATGGGTTTTTGATTGGTCGGTTTGAAAGCAACAGTGGGGATGGGGTTGGATTTAATTTAATAGGTGGGTTGGCCGTGGCCGGCGATGTTGACGACGTCGGAGGTCGGCAATAAGGGGACGGCGGCCGGAGGACGGAGGACGATGCCGGCGGAGGTTAATGGTGGGTGGTGATGGCCGGTGTGAGGTGTTATTTTATTTTAAATAATTAAAATAAGAAAATTCAAATTTAATTAAATAGGTCGACACATGGCATGTGTTTATTGGTGGAGTATAGAGTGGAACAGAAAGCTCTACATGCCAAATAGCCAGCTACTCTATCTAACCTCTTAGGGCAGGCAGGCAGCCATTTATTTTAACTTCTCAGATCAAACAAATATTCTCTTTAATTTCAACTTTGACTTATGTGTTGACAGCCAGCCTAACCATAAATTTTAGCTAGTTTATTTCATAGTAGTTAAAGATTATAGTTTCAAACCTGGGCAAAAATTCTATTTCTCCAGTCTCTCTGTAATTCCAGCTTTGATTCTTAATTCTAATGTTGATTGCTGAATACAATTATAGGAGTAGTAGATTAAGATAATAAAATCTCATTATCATTTTTTTTTAATGTGAAAATCCCATTACCAATTGGGGTATTGTGTTTAATATAAGAGATACAAGTAAATTATTATTGCAAAAATTACGACTCTTATCGTCAATAATTCTCATAGTCCCACCAATTATTAGAATATGTAATGCATTCAATCCTACGATTCAATCTAAATGAGAATAATTAATTAATTACGCCTTTTTTTTTTCCTCCTAGAAATAGTTTTTTTTTTTTAGAGGAACATCCTAGAAACAACTAGTAATCTTTGGTTTTGACTTTTGAGTATGTGATGTGAATGCGTTCAAGTTCATCCCTTATTTATTTACTTGTATTATTGCAACATTTTGATGTAATCACTCTCTACCCTTAAGGTGGCCAACCAACCCCCCCTGTATGCTAAGTACTGAATGCCAGCCATCCTCTACATGCCAAGTAGCCAGCTACTCTTTCTAACCTCTTAGGGCAAGCAGGCAGCCATTTATTTTAACTTCTTAGATCAAACAAATATTCTCTTTAATTTCAGTTTTGATTTATGTGTTGACAACCAACCTAACTATAAATTTTAGCCAGTTTATTTCATAGTAGTTAAAGATTATAGTTTAAGACCTGGGCAAAAATTCTATTTCTAGAGTCTCTCTGTAATTCCAGCTTTAATTCTAAATTCTAATGTTGATTGCTGAATACAATTATAAGAGTAGTAGATTAAAATAATAAAATCTCATTGCCCTTTTTTTTAATGTGAAAATCTCATTACCAATTGGGTGTATTGTGTTTAATATAAGAGATATAAGTAAATTATTATTGTAAAAATTACGGCTCTTAACGTCTATAATTCTCACAGTCCTACCAATTATTAGAATATGTAGTGCATTCGATCCTACGATTCAATCTAAATGAGAATAATTAATTAATTATGCCTTTTTTTTCCTCCTAGAAACAGATCAAAAATCGGGAACTAGGACCTAAACTGGTTCTTTGACCGTAATGGTTTTTAAAACCATGGTTGAATCAACGGATAAACATTGGAAATTTTGAAAGCTTGAAGTTTGATGCCAAAAGGAAATTAAAACATTTATAGTGACCAACAAGTGAAATGTTATGTTCACCACACTTTCACAATAAATCCTGAATAGCAAGTTATTATGACTTGTTATTGTAAAAATATTTTAGACGTAACATTTCTCGACAAACAATGCTAAAAAGAAGTTTAATATGATTTTTTTTTTTTTTTAGGGTTATGTTAATGGGTGCCTTAGGGCAATTGTTAATAAACTATATTAGAAAAGTTTTGACACAATTTTTATGGAAATATAAAAGCTATCAATAAAATTAATTGCTTTATCATTTTCCCATTAAATATTTCTAAAAATAACTCATAAATCAATACCCTTAGGGCATTCGTTAACATTTACTCTCTCTTTTTTTTGTCTTAAATAAAGTCAATAATTATTAATTAATGCTCAGACAAAATGCAATATAAGATAATTTTGGGGAAATCAAGAAAGCATCATTGAGTTGTCATCAAATATATTTTGCAGGGGGCTCAGTGGTGGGGAAGGAGTAAGATCAAAAGAACCAGAAGAGACTAAGGAGTGCTGCAGGGAGTTTGAGCCGTTGGAGGAAGAGGTTGACATTTTTCGTGAATGTTAAGGTTTTGAAGAAAAATAGAAAGATACAAAAGGAATGAAGATTGAAGAAAAATCATTCTCTATTTAAATTTTTAACAACAATCAAGTGAAGAGACATGGCAATTATAAGGAGTAATGTCTGTCTGCTAAAATGCAAGAAACGAAGAGGCGCCAAACTGGCTAGAAGTACCCTTTCAAGCCACATGTCTATTTTAAACGTCACAAGGCATGAGTATTGAAGTGTTAATGCCTGAACCAATGTGACTGCCAAAGGCCTTTACCATTAAATGACATTGACAGTCAAGGGGCTAATGTACAAAATGCCACTAAGGCATGGGAGAATGCATGAGTGGTTGAATCTAGACCTTACACGTGGAGCAACTGTGAGGGAAGGGAGGGTAGGTGTTGTCTAAGAGATTTTTTCTTGGTCAGTGATAAAGGCATGACTGCCTTGGAAAGGAAGTAAGATTTACACCTGACATAATACTCAACTACTCACCAAAAGGGAGATAGTGACCTTTTAAGGTCAGAGACTATGAGAACACCCCTTATTAGTTGAGTGCATTATGAGTCACCTTAGGGAACACATGTACCAATCACAATACTCTTGAAGTCCCTCTCAATTTCCAAGACTTGTATCCCACGTAGTAGCAATGCTACCCTCCCACGAGCCCCAGTGCCACATTGGCGCAGCTCTTATCCCTTAGTCAGCAAATAATATCACAATTGTAAAAAGATCTTAAAAGATAGAATATGATGACTTGACACATGTCCTTGTACTCAGCCATATTCCTTAGAGTATAAAAGGAACATGCAGCTGAACTTCTAGGGCAAGAACCCAGCCAAATATTTTTGAGATAAAAGTGGAGAGTTGGTAGGAAAGAAAGGCAACTTTATTTTAAATTGTTCTCTTTCTGATACATAATACAAGCTGGGCCGAGCAAGAATGTTATATTCTTGCTTAAACCATGGTTTTTTATCCCTTCTCTAGGGTTTTCCACGTACATCTTGCGTTATTTTGATAATCATCTTCTTTTTCTTGTCTAAATGTGCATCTTTTTCATGTCCTACCATCACTTTCTCTATTTTCTTATTTTGAGTGTTGAGCATCATGTCAAAGCTTGCATCTATTCGGTCTTTCTCATGCAAATGTACTATTAGAAAACTTGTTTCACTTCCATAAACAAGCTCAAATCTAACTTGCACGTACATGGTGTAAAGAAGAATTTATTTGAAAGAAAACGGATTACAAGATTGCATTTCATGATTTTGTTTGGGTGAGGAAAGCACTTCATGATTTTAAAGCATGGTACTCCATACCCATTTTATAACTAGCCTTGGCACTATTGTAATGGGAAAAATGGGTCTTTACCCTTATTTTTAAAAAAATCTAGCTCAATGTCCTTATTTTGAAACTATTTAGCATAATATCCCATTTTTTTAACTTGATTTTAAGAATATCGAGTTTTATACAAAACTTGATATTCTTAAAATCGAGTTATATGTAAATTTTTAAGTGAAACTCAACATTGCTAATATCGAGTTTCACTTAAATTTAAAAATAAAAAATAAAAATTAAGTAGCAAAATTTGCATAGAGCTCAACTTTGTTAAAGTTGAGTTCTACCTATAACTCGATTTTGTTAAAATCAAGTTTCAAAACAGGGACATGGTGCTTAATAGTTTCAAAATAGGAACATTGTGCTCGTGCTCGATTTTTTTAAAAATAAAGGCAAAAGCTCACTCTCCCCCTAATTATCTCATAAAAAAATGTAGATAATCATATGAAATTATGAGGTATTGTACTAGCGAAGAGATGCCATAAGATAATACTCTGCCATTCCATGACTATTGCATTGAAGTGTGTGAAGGGGTCAACGTGAGGCTATAAACACCCCGTGAGGCTATAAACAAATAAATATATATTTATAGCCTCACGTTGACTCCTTCACACACATTTTTTAAGAAGAAAGTTCACAAATCTCTATTGAAAAAAAAAATTAACTATTGTCAGTTGAAAGTACAAAAAATATATGGGAAGGAACATCCTCTAACTATGTCGCCAAACCTTTAATATGTCTAGCATGTTTAGTTAGGTTGTGGATTATAAAATTGTCTAACTTAAGAGTATGAGAAAATGAGATACAATTTCATTGACTCTAGTAATTGACCAAAAGAAGCTAGAGATTCATTCTCCATCTTCAGAGCACTTATTACCACCTAGGAATTGTTAACACCCCATTTTACAACCCGTATTTAATCTCATATGGAGGGTAAAAAGGTAATTTCACCTTGGAAATAGGCATCTTAATTATGGCCACTAAATCCATAATTTCATTTCATCAAAATGATTTTGATATTGTAACAATCAAATTGACTAATTATAAGCCTTAATCAGACCATCAGATTGAAAGTTATTATCAAATCAAGTTTTAATAGTCGAGATGCACTATCACAAATTGAGTCCAATTATATGTGGTTATGAACAATTGATTCCAATTGGTTATAATTATAATCAATTTGAAATTAATGACATGTCATAATTTGATTAGCTAGGACTACATTTTATGGTAAGGTTTCATTCACTTGATTAATTAGATAATCAAACATTAATTATTCAATGAGTAATTTGTGTAATTATCTTTTTAGTTTGGGTAAATTAGGAACTGATTAAGTTTGAAATGGAAGTAATTGGAACCTATTAATGTTAATTGGAAACTAATTTGGTGCCTATTAATGTTAATTATGCTGAAATTATTTTCCAACAAATGACCTTTACTTGCCATTTCATTGATATCTCTTAGAATATTTTGAATTTAGGAGTGAGGTTAATTTTTCCAGAAACTAGGCATCTGTGGCTTCAATTTGAGCACAAGAACGAGATAATTCCGATCAGAATTGAGTAAAATATGATTTTTTTTTTTTTTAATTTGACTCTACAGGCTGTTACAAGAGCTACTGGAAAAACCAAATTCTTGGTCATTTTGTTTGCTCATCACTCCCACCAACCTCCACATTTAGTGTGCGTTTGGCACAAATTAAAAAATCAGCTTATTTTTTCTACTATACATGAGTCTCATTGCACTTTTTGATACTATTCATTGGTCCTACCGTACTATTTGAGTTACCTTTTAACTTTATCTACAATACTTTCAACAAAAACTTTTTAGTTTCTGCTAAAAAAGATGTTCTCAAACAAACACTTAATGCACCAACTTTTTCTAAATACTGACATAGGGTCTAACTTCATTATCCTCATTGATCATTTGTCAACTCTCATTTAATAAAATTTCATTCATATTTTCTCTATAAACCCCCCCTCCTCCATTCCAAGATACGGAGAAACACCCTTTCTTCTCCTTTCTTGAGTTCTAATGAAGTAGTCTTGTCATATTTTGATCTTTCTAAGACTCAAGGTATTGAGTGATTCTCACTCTCCCTCTCCTAGTTCTTCTTTTCTACTTCACCCTTAAGACCTTCACCAAGAGCCTCCTCCTCCACCGTGTGGATCTTGCATGCAAGTATAATCCATTTCTCTAACTTGTTTTGTATGTTGCTATGATGAGAATTTAAGATTAAAGCATGCTGGTGATTATTTAAATTTCTTGAATGTGTTTAAATGTTCTTAAATGTTCATATGCGTTTTTCACATATTCTTGATTATCGCATATTCATACATAGCACTAGCTTTAATCTTAAATCCACATCAAAAATATGAAAAACATGTTTGTTTCATAATTCTCTCAAATCATTGAATCTAAGATATCACCATCCACATACATTTACTAGAATTTATTTTTTCAATTCAAATGCAATGATTAATAAATTGAATTAAGGTTTATCACATGCACACACATTAAATTCAACATGCAAATTAATTGATAACATATTAGATGATATGATATAAATGTTGGCCACCATAATCTAGAAGACTAGTTTTACCAGATAATGTGAGTGTCTAACACCTTCCCATCTTATAACATAGTTTTCAAGTTTAGATCAAGGGTTAATAGATCAACTGCTTATCCGTGTAATTTTCAATCTCTAGATTGTAACTAGAAAACAAAGTCATCTACTTTATGCTAGATTGTATCTAGAACCAAAACCATATAATTTCCTATAATCAATCTAAATTCAATTTCAAATTAATAAAATCAGGAATTTTTCAATTACGGTTTTTTTTTCCAATAATTAAATAAGTGGTGACTCCATTGTAAAACTTTTAAATTAAAAGGGAAAATAGAATCAGTCAAACCTCCATTTTGAGAAGCAATAACACGACTCCACCCATTCACATGTGTTTGGCCCAACACCAAAAACGAGTCGGCGATGTAGTCTCTCACAAGAATCACCCTCCAAGATGACATCAGTTAGGCCGAGATCCAGAGCAAAATGAATTGCTTGCACCGCTGCCAATGCTTCCACATCATCTAAGGAGGGGGAAAGGGTAATGTTTTCAGAAAGAGACGTCATGACTCTACCTCGACTATCCTGGATAACAACTCCAAGGCCAATTGTATTTAATTCATTGAAAATTGCACCATCAAAATTAATCTTAAGGAATGGGGTTGGAGAAGGATGCCAACAAACTCGAGCTGGAGGTTAAGTCCGAGGCAGAGCCTTGGTGCTTGGATTGCATCAAATAAAATCATCCAAAGCTTGAGAAGCCAACGAGATAATTTGGGAAATTGGATACTGAAAGTTCAATATGTGTACAAAACACCCTTGAACGATTAGACCCCCAATTTAAAAAATACCAATTCAAGCTTAAAGTCAAACAATTAATGTGTAGAATATGAACATAAGCTTAAAACATAATTGATAAACAATCTAAATCAATTAAAATCACATCCACAACAGAAATTAAATAGAAAAGATTTAAGAGAAGAGAGATGCAAACACAAGGACAACACTCGATGTGTTATCAAAGAGGAAACCGAAGCTCTCAGCGTAAAACCTCTCCGCTGTCCTCCAAGCGGTAAACAATCTACTAAAAAATGTAATTGGAATACATGAACAACAGAAAACCCTCCAAGCCTAATCTACCCAATGTACCTAAGCCTTCTAAGCTCATACTCCAACAAGGTTATGCCGAACCTATTTCTTCTTTAACTTGTCGGATTTGCTACTTGACCATAACATCTACCAATATGAAATTGGTCCCTTCTTAACTATTTCCCAAAGCACCAAACAACCTTCTCACAGATATGGGTATGGTGAGTAAAGGTTTTGGTAATGTGCCTCTCAAGGATTTAACAATGGAGAGGAAAAGAGTAAGGGAATTTGAAGAGTCTCTATGTAAAGATTGTGGATGAGTCAATCTTGTTTTTCTATAGGGTTTCTCTCTCAAAATTCTCTCTAGAAGCTCTCTCAAAATCGTGGGTATAAGGGTATATATATAGTAGGGTGAGAAAGAATGTGAAAAATTAGTTTTTCCCAAACAGGGTGTTTTGGCAACTTGACCTCGCGACTGGGTTGAGTCGCCAGTTCAAGTCGCGAGCAAACGGCTTGACCAACCTGGGACTTTTGTCCTGTAGTGCAACAGCTGGCGCGACTCTTCAACTTCTGGCATGCTTGGCACGTGTGCAACATTCTGGCGGCTTGCAAGCCGCGAGCCACCCACGAGATCCAGCCGCAAGTCTCTGTTTCTTTGCACAATCTTAAGCAATTCTTTACACTCTCTCACACACGACTCTTACATGATTCTCACCTAAATACAGGGTTACTAATTGCTAAAATACAAGCAAATTTGGTACGGAATAAAACCAACAAGATGGTTGATAAAATTCAACCTTATAGATACTCACTAGAGTTTGTTCGTAGCTAGTTTCCACAATACCAGATCACCCAAACTAACATAAAGAAGGTCTCTAGATCCTTACCTTCTTCTTTGTTGTAGTGAAATAAATCCTGAAAACTTGCAAAAAGTCTGGACTAGCGAAATAACCAACTTAGAAAGGAGTCCCACAAGGTTGAAAAAGTTGAACAACCCTAGAAAGCATGCAACACATCCTCAAAATGTAGATTTCAATGTTCGCAAACATCCTCTACTAGAATTCTATGTCGACACAAATTCTTTTTTGTCGTGATAGCCTCCTTACATGCCTGCTAGATAAAATTCCTTACTTTGTTTGGAGCCCAGAGTTCCTAGATGTGCTTCCAAAGCTGTTGTTGCTCACTTATCTTGAAACTATCTTGCTGAAGAGTTTTCGCCCATGAGGAATTTATAACCTAACTTCACAGAATAACATCCAAAAGAGACGTAGGGCTAAATCAATTTATCCTCCACTTTCAGGTTGCTCAAAGGAATGCTGGCTATTAACTGAGCTTCCTAGGGTGCGAATAAATCATTAATCAAATCCAAATCCAAATCCTAGCTATTGGTGGATTAATTAATTAGGGAACTGACCTTGGCACCCTCAAACCCATCAACTATTGGAGGCAAAACTCTAGGTTGATCATTCGAAGGCAACCACTGATCCAGCCATACGCTAATAGAGTCCCCACAACCAACTCTCCATTTGGCCCCCTCTAAAGGACATCCTTGCCTCTCAGAATACTATGCCAGACATAGGAACCAATGCTTGAATCAGGGGCTTCCATTATAGGATAGCTTGGAAAAAATTTGGATTTAAACACTCAATAGAACAAAGAGTTTCTATTGTGTAATAATCACTAAGCCTACTTTGCTAGAAGTGCATCACTGAAACAAGCTAAATCCTTAAAACCCATCCCTCCTTCAAACTTAGGTTGACAAAGAGATTCCCAATTCACCCAGTGAATTTTCCTTCAGTCACCCTTCTAACCCCACCAAAATTTGTGAATGAGGCTTTCAATCTCAGAGCACAAACCCAACGGAAGTCTGAAGTAACTTATGGTATAAGTCAGTATGGCCTACACAACAGCTTTAATTAAAATTTTTCTTTCAGCTTGAGATAAGAGCTTCTCTTCCCAACCTAAGTCATTTGACCCCTTCACACACTTCAATGTAATAGTCATGGAATATGGCAGAGTATTAATTCTACGCAAATATGTTTTCAAATGGCATCTCTTTGCTACTACAATACCTCATAATTTCATATAATTATCTAATTTTTTTATGGGATATATATATATATATATATGTAGTGTTTATTTATTGTCATCTGCAATGTCTCCCTTAAACTATGAAATTGATTAATATCCCCCTCAACTATTGGAAATATGCAAATAGTGCCCTCCTTCCACTGTGTTTTTAAAACATAATGGAATCTTTTGATTCCCTTTATATGCCATATCAAAATGAATTAAATACACTCCCTCCAATATTAATTCAAACTCAAATCGAATCAAAAAGATATAGAGAAAGAACCTATGATCGGGAATTAAAACACCTAAACACCTAAATGCATAAGCCAACAAATATTTGCTAAAATGAAAATCCAGCAAAGGAGAAACAATAACAAAAAGAATCATTAGTTTGGGAGGGGAGGGGAGGGGGGGGGGACTGGTAGAAACAATTTTAAAAATCCAACAAAAGAGAAATATAATTGAAGAGATAAGAGTGTATTGACCTTTTCTTGTGTGTGAGTAGAACTTAGAAAAGAATAGGTGAAAGAGGTGAAAATGAAGTTATATGAAATTTTTATGAATAATAAGATAGAAGAGGAAGGATTGAAGGAGATGAAAGGTTGAATAAAGTAAAACAACTAAATTTAAAAAGATACAAAGAAAAAAATAATTAAAAATGCATAAATGGAATGTTTAAGATGATAATGGTTGGAGGAGATGAAATATTGAACTAAAAAGGGTTGAAGAAAATGAAAAGTTGAATAAAGTAAAAATTGCAAAAATAAAAATAATAAAAGATGTTGATGACATTGCGTAACAAGAACTTTACAAAAAACAATATTTTCACCCTTTTTTTAAACAAGCAACATTTTCACCTAAGTTTTGAATCTAATAGCAGAAAATCCATATTTTAGGGCTTGGATTAAATATTAGAAATATGTATATTTAGTATCATACTATTCATAATTTCAAATAATGTCAAACTTTGTAAATGTGGACTTCTGAAAGTCCACTTTTTTCAATGCCATTATTCTAATTTTATTTAATTGGATATAAATTTTGTAAGGAGTTCATATAAAACCTCTTATTTTATATATTCATTAAGATCTTTCCTCATCATATTTTATTTGAATGGCGAAATAGGTCGATAAAAACCATATTAAGATCTTCACGGGAGTGAATGTTTTTCCATTCAACAACTAAGTAAGAAACAACTTCTATGGCAGATCGTGGTAACATAAAACCAAATTAGATATGCAATATTGCTGTTTAAATTAATTATGCGATATTGTTGTTTTGTGTTTCAAACTATATTCATCACTCTCTCCCAAATTTCCTATGTATATATGTTCACCTTAATCCCATTCATGGTTATTTGTAGCCTAACAAATTTACTTTGTTTTGCATTAGCCATTGGATCTTGAGTAATTAAGAGTTCATTTGAAGACAGTTTATTTAGTTAAAACTGAAAACTTTTTGTTAAAAGTGAAAGGTCAAGAATATATTGACCCCTTATGATAAATTAATTGATTAATTAACCAAATTTATTAATTAATCAAATTAACATACAAAATGTATGGTAGCACAAACAAATCACCAATAAACTAAAATGCAGCAGAAAATAAATTTGATACGGGTGATTTGTTTTCGAATGGGGAAAACCTATACGGCAAAAACTCCACCAGATGATTTTAAGGTCACCACTCCGGAGAATTCACTATTATCACAACAAACGGTTACAAGTAAAGGAATCTCAGTAGTTTATACCAACCTACAGTTGAACCATTACCCCAATATTCAATTGAACTTGTTCTGTAGTAACAATCTTTCTTTTTTAATGCACGGCTCCCAATACAACACTAACCAATTGTGCAGATCCTAGTATGCGACTTCAATCAGCAATTAGAGAATAATGTTGGCTGCAAAGTTCATCAGTTCATCACACGATGAAGATCATAAAATTGCTTGGTCACAAAACCCTACGTTGTACAAACACAGCAGCTTCTTCAAGAGAGAGATGAATTAGGGCAAATTCTGTCTTCAGTCACAATTTGTATAGACAAAAGTTTGCTCTACACTTGTGCAACTTGTGTCACCTTTGACGGCCCTTAAAATAATCCTTATATATGTCTAGAATTTTGAGAAAAGAAAGCTCAAACATATAATCACGAATTGGATGAAAAACAGACTCAAAAATCTAAGTTTCATAAACCTCGACAGATAACCTATCTGTCAATCTGTTGTGGAGCCACAAGATTTAGACAGTTCTAAGTCTTAATAGATACTAGCTGTCGAGCTAGCTGTCAAGATTTAATGAACAACACTTTTCACACTTGATTCTTAGACAGACTTATATGGCTTTAACACTTAAAACCTTATTTTTTGAAGCATTAAACATATTCTAGATCTACCCAAATATAAGTAAAGTGCGTTTTGTCAAAAGATTAGCTAATTACATAAAATAACGACATATGTTCCTAATATATGAAATACATATATTCTAACAGAAAGTACTGTAGATAAAAATAAAAACTAGCTGAAATAGTAATTTATCACTTGTCTCTTATCCACTGTTCTCATTTAGTTTGCACTTTATGCTCTCCAACCATCCCGAAGTCCAAAATTAAAAAGTCTCATTTACCAGATAAAAATAAACAAACTATAAACCATATAGTAGTTTAGTACAAATATAATTTTTCACTAGCACGAGTAATATTTCTCCATAATTTGGAAAGGTTTCCACCACTTATGTTATTTATACTAGTAAGTATAAGGAAAAATAAAGACCATGCAAATAATTGGAAAACTCAGGAACATCGTTACCCCCAAAAAAAAAAAAAAAAAAAAAAAAAAAAAAAAAAAAAGGCAAAACAAAACAAGCAAACAAATACATAAAAGTTAAGTATCAGTTTCACTATATATATAATCAAAGCTAATGTGTATCTTTGAAATACAGCTCCCTCAATCTAAAATAAAAATGAACTACTTAAAAAGGAAAAAAATTCTCCAAAAAATTGATAATATTCTTGATATCATTACAAAACACTTCACTTCCACAATAGAGGCATAATTTAGAATAAAAATCTTCTATCCCATTTTGGGTTTTCCTCTCTCTCTCTCTCTCTCTCTCACACACACACACACACACACACACACATATATATATATATATATATTCTTTATAAATTAGCCAAAATTTAAAATAGAAAAAAAAAAAAAAAATCAAATACATGACATATTGCAATGGGTGGATAAAGTGGAACACCCAAAGTGGGACAAAGAATTTCTATTCCATAATCTATGTCATTAGTTGTGAATCATAAACCTTGCAGCCTTACCAACAGCCTGAGGAAAAAAAATTAAAAAGGGTTAATAAAAAAAGAAATACCATATGGAGTAAACATGGTGTGATAGAAAGGCCAAACAGAGAGAGAGAGAGAGGTAAGTCTATGGCACACATTGTGAATAAAGATGCAAAGGATTCTACCATGGATGGGTGTTTAAGTATGGAAACATTACAGATGCTGCCTCCATGTTCACGGGAAAGCAGAAGCCGAACATGTGGGATGCTTTTCCAACTCTCTCCAAGAGCCGGTTTAGAGATACCTCCATCTCCACCCACTGTGTGATTAGTCACCTTCAAAAATCCAATTGCAGTCTTATTCCAAGGTATGCTAGACCCAGCAAAATCAATAATTGAAAGCATTGGAAACTAAATTTTCTTTTTCCAGAACTATAACCTTAACTCTCCATTTTTTATGCAACCAGTCAATGCCATGACAATTGAACTTCAATAAACTGAAAGGATGTAAGGCGATACCAGGGCGGAAATAGGCTAACCTTTCAAGTTATAGTTTTAGCAATTTATTATTTTTACAGGTCAAAATTAAGTTTAGGAAGGTGCCCGTCAATGAAAAGATTATATTGAAAAGCTGGATAAAATACATTATTCTTTTTGCATTAGCAATTGATACATTGGATCAAGGTCTTCTAGGGAGATTATGTTAAATAGAGTGGACTACAACTGTGAACAAATGAACAGTCAGAAATATATAACATGCAAATAAAAATTACTTAAACTATCTTTCGTCCTTTTTTCTGATTCTTCCCTTCCTTGTTTCTAAACCCATTCTTAAGATCACTGGCTTTTAGCTTTATCCATAGAGTTGGATCCTATTCAAAAAAAATTTTTAGCAAGGAGAAAATTGGGTTTAAATTACTGCATTGATGAATACAATTAAAGAAGCTGGGATTCTCAATTATCGAGAAAATAAAATAATAAATATAATTTTAAAACTTACCAGTACTGCAATATTATGCTCATGTGCTAATTTCTTCAACAGGTATCCAGCAGAAATCATTAACGCATGCCCTGTATTAATTGACCAATCCAGTCAATTACTAAACTGAAGTTAGTTGAACATGACAGATCTCCAACAAAGCAACATCCTAAAATGACAAGAAACAAATAATATACTTAAGGTAACCTTCTTTCTATTTAGTACATAGAAAGACAAATAATAGAGTTGAAAAAATAGAATTCCTCCTAAAGAATCAGAGAAAGAAATTAAAAAAAAAAAATCAAAACAAAAACAAGAAAAAGAAATGTCTTCTCATGTCCCAATTTGGTTTTTTTTTTTTTTTTTGTGTGTGTTGGAGGGGGGGGGGGGGGGGGGGGGGGGGGGGTGGAGGGGGTGGGGTGCTGTTGGGGTGATATGTTATGGTTGAAAATCAAAAACTCAGAGTCTATGGCAAAACAGAATGCCACTTTCTCATGAGTGTGACACAATAGGCTAGGGCTTTCAAACTGCTATGCTAGAACACAATGGTACATTCAAGATAGTTGTAGTCTCTTTACATTCCCCCTTACCTAGAGACAAATAGTACTTTCAAAAATACTTATTTGGTTCACACAAATGAAAGTCTATATCCTCTCCAAGAAATATTTATACAAAAAAAAGGTACAATAAATAAGCCCTGCTCAATGGTTATCACCAAACTTGCATGATTTTATTTCAAAAATTGACTGTAATTCTAAAACGTGCAGTGTCAGAATATTTGGAATGCTTCACAAGAGTTTAAAAGGAATAAAATAAAATAAAATCTGTCAACAACTCCCCTGATAACTCAAGAAATAATGTAGGTAAAATCTGAATTAAGATTTACAATTAATGATTAAATGTATGATAGCTGCATCAATGTTTAAACTGGACTGAATTCTTAAAGTATGAAAAACTTGGCACAGAATGTTTATATTTAAAATGTAGATGAGAAAAATCATAAAATAATTATCAAACAATCACTAGAGAGAAAGAGAGACCAGAGAGAGAGAGAGGAATATTAATATGATACTGCCTGAACCCAAAAACATTATAGTGAATAGCTTTGCCAACACAAAGATATATTACGTACTGAACAGATAAGAGAACTTGTTAGGAACCAAAGAGTATCAATCAATTAAATCAAGCTGATGAAGTTTTGCAGTCATAAAAGTAATGTTACTATTACATTTTGAGAGAGAGCGATTATAAAACTTTGGTGAAGGAGTACAATTTATTTCATAAATTTATTTTTATTTTTTAGAAAAGGTAACACTGATTTCCATACAAGAATGTATACCCTGGGAACCACTGCCTCCGAGGATTGGTGTAACCATTGATGACACCGAATCAACAATAAGCAACTGCATCTTACAATCTCCTCCCTGCATCTGAAACATTTCTCATATGTTTAATAATCCAAAAATGAAATTCTACCAAAATAGACCAGCCAAAGCACTTCATGTCCGATGCAAACCTGAGATCTCAGATTGAACTCTAGCTGATGTAGCACATCAAACATTGTAAATATGTCAAATACTGATTTGCAAGATATGTTGTTCATTACCTTCTGGAGAGTTCTGTGTTTAGCCTAAAACATAATTTCAAAAGGAGAAAACTAGTTAAGACAAAAAGCTTACACTGCATGGCAGATTAAAGATAACCCCCCACTCCCAAAAAAAAAGTGGTAATATGTTTAACCTGATCAATGGCAGGATCAGAATGCTGACAAATAAAGTGTGTAACACGTTGGGGCGAAAAAGAGTTGCCTGTATCTAGGTATACAACACTGCCGATATGTTTCTTTGCAACATTTGAGGCAGCTAGTAGGCAAACCTAAACATTAACGAGAGTGTATAAGTTGTACACTAAATACAAACTGTACATTTAAATTATGATTTAAGTGCATATGCTATAAATAAAAGAATACCAACCAAAGTGTTTAAAGCCAAGAAATATCCATGCCATGGGAGAAGAGTTACCATTGCATATTGATGTCCAGATCATATAGTAGGTTTAAGCATACCACAACAAAACAATGACTGATAAAAAAAATAAAAACCCAAATAGATTCATGAAGACATTATCTAGAGGAATTTGCATTCATCAGGAAAACTAATTGTTATCATGAATGAAGTGTTTCTTACTTGTGTTTTACCAGATGATGATGGCCCAACAAGTTCCGTTAACTGCCCCACACGCAATCCACCATGAAGTAACAAATCGATCCTAAAAGCCACACAGCCCGAAACCTTTTTTTTTATTTTTCAATCGGGGCCAGACCCAAAACATTTGATCAAGTATTCAAATAGAATCAAACTATCATTGAAGCAAAAGAAATAAAACAATGTCTATGCTCAAATTACCCTTCACATCCACTGGACAACACATGTTTATTCCTTTGAGCATCTTCCAAGAGCTCCATACCATTCAACCATGGCTGATGCTTACCATCAATGATAGAGAGAACTTGGGTAATCCCCTAATTGCTCAAATGATCAAACAGGTTAAAAATTACCTACTTTATAATGCTAGATAAAATTCTAAACCCCCAAAATATATATATATATATATATATTGGAAATGTAATCCTTAACAAAAATTTTCTGTAGAAGCTAACCTGCTTTAATCTCTCAGAGCTAGATTCTTGTTCCGCAAAAGCAGCTAATACGTAGAGGTCATGCAAGAGTAAATCCTCAACTGTAAAAAAAAAACCAGAAGTGGCAAAAATGTAAAAGATTGAGCCAGAAGCAAAATTATAATTCATATAAGAAGGGAAAGAGTTCAAAATTTTTATATTGCTGGCATTGATTCATGGTGATTAATCTGAAACAATTGCCCTAAGCTATGTCACAAGAGTTCAATTTATTTATGCTCTATAAAGAATTGAACCCCCAAAAAAAGAAGAAGAGATGACCTGAGAAAATGTCGTGAGAAGCACAGAAGGACTGGAAGTTTGAGTCTAAAATGGGATAGTCTTGCTCCAGAGATTTCAACGGTGCCATCTCTCACTCTCACCCTCACTCCTCTCTTCGCCACTCCTACGCGCCTCTCAATTGCTTTAATGGTGTTTAGTTTGGATCTTCGTTGGTTTATTTTATTTAAATTTTTTAAGGTGTAAAAGTATATTTGTGATTTAAAAAATATGTGAGATTTTAAAAAGTATCTAACCAAATAAATAATGCCAAATTAAAAAGCACAAAATTAGATGCAGCTTAACACTACAATTTTATTTAATAAAATAAATATTATTACATATTTTAAAAATCTAATCATTAAATTATATGTTCTTTACACTCTTAATAATTAATACACATGTTATATTTTGTGTTAATCAAATATTATTTACTATATGACTTATAAACTTATATTTTATGTGTAATTTTAAACTACAAAAACTTGCAATTAAAACAATTTATTGATGACATAGTTATTAATTATTAATTTTCTAGAAACTTTGTAAGAATGGAAGATGTAAAAAGAAGATATAATCTAATGATGGATTTGTCAATATTCATCTCCAATTAAAAGATATTAAGGAAGGTTGTAGCCAAATTGTAGTTAAACTTTGTCCAATTAAAAATATGTTACTCTCTCTTTTAAATAAAAAATTTAGCATTCTTAATAATAGATTAAAAAACTTGATTCTTCAATTCTTACCCTATTCTTTATTTTTTTATTAAAAAAATCATCAATTAAAAATGAGGTGACTTGATCCCTAAAGGTATGTTTGGTTGGAGATAGAATAGAGAGGATGCAAAATAAAGGAGAGAGAACAGGAGTAAAAACTCCTGGTCCAACACAATAACTAAATTGCCCCCAATTTTTTTTTTTTTTTTTTTTGAAAGAGTTCCAACCTATTATTACTATTATTATTATTGGCACCTATTCTTAAAGTTAATGAAGTGTTAATTGATGATAATTAAATTTAATTATGTCAAAAGCTTTCCAGTTGAGTATTTTTTATTTTAACTTTTGGCAACTGAATATTATTTATCATATATATTATAAACCTACAATTCAAAAAAAAAAAAAAAGGGAGAAGAAAAAGCTGAAAGAATTACATTTCTCACATTTCCAATACAAACTTAAAACACTTTTTTTTTTTTCAATTGTGCTTTTATTTTCTGTCAAAATTTATTAAGAAATTTATTTTTTTCTATTTTTCGAATGCCTTTTGGAATTCAAAACATATAAAATGATAAAGAAAAAGAAAAAGAAAAAATGAAAAAATAATTTTTTTATTTAAATTTTAATAAGAGAGATAAACTTGGGCCTCTTAACTCTTTTGGGCTTAATAAGCTTGCAACTAAACTGGTTGGTCTTCCCTCTATATTTTGATATTCCGCCGCCTCGGAAGACCATGTTTTTCTTTTGCCCAGCACAGACTCTCATGTAAGGAGTTCTCTTCTCTTATGCCTTTTGCTTTTATATTCTAACAAGATTTCTCGTTCTATGTTTCTCACAAACGTTCCCATTTGATTTTGAGGCAAAATGAAGTTGTGTTTAAATTTTGTTGAGTTTTGCATGCCAAGAATTTTGATATATACTTGCCCATTTACTTTCGCAATTGGAACTTGGAAGAATTTTTTTTCCTTGGAGTTTTGTTAATTATAGACCATATAGAATGATCATTGTGATTAGATAGAATTGGACCTGTCATTTCTTTGCCATTTCTCTAAATTGATTTTTTTAAGAATAAATTTTTTGAATAATTTGTACAGTTACCAATGGAGCAAGAGCAATGTCACATTTGTAGAGTTACAAGAAATATGGGAGACATAAACTGAGAGAGTTTGGAAAAAAGATCATGGATCTTTGTCTGAACTCTAACCCACCAACTGAATGGAAAAAGGTGGTGGGGGTTTCAACAAATGGAAATGGAGTAGTCTACAAGCTGTTATTAGTAAGCTGACATGGGGAGCTACTATACAGTCTGCCATATTTGGATTCAAAGAAACAAAACTGTCCAAGGTGAACAAGTCAAGTCTGAAGAAATTTTTGTCTAGTGACTCTAGTCTGTAGTCCTTCATATGAGAGATAAAATAAAAGCGCATGTAGGTTGTAGCTACTAAAGAAAGGTCATGTTACTGGGGATTTCATTTCTGTTCTGTATACTAGAGCTTATTGAATTGTAGTTGCAGTGTTCTTAGTCAGTTAGTTGTAGCTGTGTTTTGTTTCATTGTGTCCATAGCTGAGATTGTGTCCGGATAGGCCAAAAATAAATAAATAAAGAGATTTCTTTTTTTTTTTAATCAATCTCTCTCGTTTTTAATTTTTAATTTTATTTTATTGCAATGATCACGTTTAATGCTTTTAACAAATTCAATGATTTGCAAAATTTGGAACTTTCTAAATTTTCTTTTAGAGTCTCTACACGTGCACTTGTGAGAAGAAGCTAGCATATATTATATATAGATTATACTTTATACACATACATTCAGCTAGTAGAGATGCAGAGGGTGTAAACTGCATTATGTCAAATTAATCTTTCTTTTTTTTTGGATGATTTTAATGTTCTTTAGCTTACATTCTCATTAATAATGATTTTTACTTTTTTAAAACAAAATTAGTCTTGCCTCTCAAACCAACCCTTGGTGCTTTTCTTGCCAGGTACAATCAATTAATTGAGTCAGGTGGATTCTAACTTAAAAGTTGGACCTGTGAGACTCTTCTGCTCTACAAACTGCAATTTCTAAGGGCTTTCAAAGCTGAATTGAGAGAACCATCCAAACCAAGCAACTGGTCTCACTGGTACTAAGTCTCAGTAAGCTCTTAGTCATGGACAGGATGATCCTCACCTCTGATAAATCTTCCAACTCATCCCCATTGAACCCTCCTTACCAGATAATTTGCCATGTGTATGTTCCTCCCCAAACTGTCTCTTCTTTTCTTTTTCTTTATAAAAAATGTTATAGCTTGAATTTTTTATTCAATTGCAATTAGAATATCGGTATTAGTTTTGGTGCATAGTGAAGTATATGCTAAAGTTAAACAAATCCTATTTTTATATGCATATGCTCTATAAACTATCTGTTACCACTGCTTATGCACGACATAAGTTTGTATGGCTTACTTATATTGAATTATATTATGCTCTTATTGTATTTGTAAAGTTTCAAGTTTTTATATTAATTTGAGGTTATTTGAGTAGTTCATTATATCTATTCATCATTCTCTCTCCCGGTAGGTGCCAGAAGCAATTTTCACAATATACATGCCCTTGTTGCAATTCACGATACTGCTTCCTCCAGTGCTACAGGGTAAGTGGAATTTGCTTCTCCCTATTTTTGTAATTATTTTTTTTCTATATTCTGTTTTGAAGGCATGAGGTTTGATTTTGGTTGATGTTCTTTGAAAATTACTTCCTGTTCTTTTGAAAGCAAAAGTTACATGTATTTTAATTTGTAAGAGCAAGTAGTGTTTTCTATATGCTTACTTTGATTTATGAATTTTTTGTAGTTGCCTGAGAAAAAAAAAATAAAAATAAAAAAGAAAAGAAAAGAAGGGGTTGATGAGATCTTGATTCTATTGCTTACTTTGAATGTAGCTTAACAAATACCAAGTGTGTTCTAGTGCATTCTAGCTTCTACGCCAAGCTTGTATCATTTGAAGATTCTTCATAAGTTTTTATTTTCTTTGTTTGGAGGACATTGTTGGTGTTTTGTTTTATTGTTTAATTATAGTATATATATTTTTGACACTCACATAGTTTTCAATGTGATGAGTCTTTCATGCCAGAGAATGTAGCTGAGGAACTTCAGCAGATGCGACCTAATGATGAAACTAAATGGTAATGCTAGATATACTGAAACGATTCCATTCAGAAAACGAAGCATGGATGAGGATGGTATGTTCCCTCTATGATATGTTCCCTCTATTTTTTTTTTTTTTTTTTTTTCTTTGAGACTGTTGGGTTGTCACTAATTGTCAGATAGAATATTTTAGACATGAAATCTATTTCAAAAATCATTTTATAAAGCACATTTTGACGTGTTAGGGTAAAAAAATCGAAGTAAAAAACAAATGAAGCTAAATTGCCTACATTCTGCCATACCAGCCATGTTGCGGGTGAAGGAAATTGGCTAATTGGGGTGGCAGAGATTTGTGTATAGTAAAGGGAGGTGGAGTCTGTGACCAAGCACCGAGAGTTAGAAGCAGTGTTGGTCTACAATCAAAGTTCTTTAAAAAATATATAAATAAAAACAAAAACCTTGATTGAGAACACAGCTGGAAGTTAAAGTTGATAATCATTAGATTTTTTTTCTCCCTTCTCTTTTGTGGACCAGGTTAGTGCTGCCAAAAAACCTGAACCATGCCCAAAATTGCACTGCAAGTCCTAGGAATGTTGTAGAATCAAAAGCTTAGGAATAATTTATAGCACTTTTATTGAACTATTGAGAATAATGCTTTAAAATTGATAAAATTTTATGCAATGTCTGAGATAATGATTTATAGCAGTGTTACTTTTTGTAGTGTTTTTTAATTAAACTTTCACAAAAATGTGTTCTATATCTGACAAAGCCCCTGATCAACATTTGAATTAGCAGTTTCAGTAGGATTCTAAAAGGTGCTTATTTCAACTCGGTAGTGCTTTTGACAAACTGTTTAAAGTAGTGGTTTTATCATTGATATAAGGAGTTGGGTCTGCAAAAGCTTTTCTGGTCATATGGGTTGATTTTGCTAGGATTTTTTAAACTTTATTCACAGCTCAACGACATATATACAAATTATTTGGTGACTAGAGATAAATGGAAAGATAAACCATATTAACAAGTCTACAACCATAAACCAAACATTAAGGACAACGAAAGCCCTACAGGTAACACTGTAAGTTTATTGAGATGACTGAGAAACTAGAAAAATTAAGCTAGGTTTTTTATCAATTCGGTGGAGGGAAGAAAATGGCATCAGAAGTCCTTCTTGAGCGGAAAAGTTTTTCTGTATTGGCATCCACATCAAATGCAGCCTGGAGCACCTGAGGAGATAGAGCCTTCCACACTGAAGTCCTTCCAGCTAAGTGGGTGAATATTGGACTGCCACAGAAAAACAAAATCATTCATGAGTCATGGAACTTCTACAGCTAAGGTTCTTGATAAAGAATCAATTATTGCACTAAGATAATGATAATACACAATAGGCTTGATAAAGAATTAAGTGCGTCTAATACTAGCAGATCAATTAACCAGGAGAACTAAAAGCTAAAAACAAGCCCACAAAAAATTTGATTAGATATATAACAATAGCCTAAAACAAATGCGAGCTAAGAATGTGAAAGAAGTCTTACTTGGGGGTGGTGATGATAGAGAACCATTCCATTCCATCAGGAGCTGCAATCTTCGAAACAACAAAAAACCTTGGCACAATGAGCAAATTACCTGCCTTAGCAGTTGTTTCCAAGACCCTGTGGCCATCAACACCAACAACCTGAAGACAGCCACAACCCCTAATAATATAAGTCACCTGCAATGCTGAGTCACAAGAAAATCCAGGAGAGCACATAGCACTCCCATCCAAACTAACAAGGTCAGCTCCAAGCCCAACTTCACCAACCAAAGGAAGGTTATTAGTGTTCAACACCACAACCCTTCCACCTTTCTTAATGTCCACATCTAATGGAGCCTCCTCACAATATAATGCCATACCCTCTCGATGTTCTTTCTTTGGTTCAGGCATTTTAAAGTTCCCATGAAGCTGGACAATTCCATTGCCTGATTGCTTTCCCACAAGGGCCTTAACAACATTCTCATCCAAGTCCCATGCTTGACTCACAAACTCAGTAGTGAACCCTTTGAAGATTCCATTGGAACCCATTAGGAAAAAATCAGTGAATTCTCCAGGTTTGTGAGCTTTTGAAGTATCTCCCATGAACAGAACAACTAACTCAGTGTCCTCCTTGTTGTACCACCATGTAACAACACCAAAAGGAAGGGCAATGGCATCACCCTTCTTAATTGCAAGGACCTTCTCTTCTGATTCAGGAAGGACAATTCCAGCTACACCAGTTCCTATACAAAGAAAAATCAATGAGCACTAAGTTAACATAGAGGTAAACCACAATTGCAATACAAAGATATTACATGATACTACACAATGATTGGTGACAGAATTTGGTTCATACTCTTACCTTTACTCTGTAGAAAAATTTATGTAGACGATATGTTCAGCAAAATTACAAATTAATTACATCAGAAAAGAAAACTACTAAATGTTTAATCATCTGATACATGCATAATAGCACAATACTACCTTTTCAAACACAAGCTGGTATAAAAGCATTATTCCTTCCAACATTTGTAGGCCTTTATAAAGGCCTACAAATTTATTCTTGCATAATAAGTTGAACAATATGATTTCTTTTTTCTTTTTTCTTTTTTATATTCTTTAAATTCAATTAAGAAACCAAGCTCAAGTGAAAACACTAAAAAAAAAAGTTTGTCTAAAGTTTAAAAATAAAAAATAAAAAGAATATGACAACAGTAAAACAAGCCATCGATGACTTGAGTACACCTAGTCCATGATGGACACCACTAAACTAGAGCAACTTTGGGTTTTCTGCTAAAACATAGAATGCCCCAAATTTTAAATTTCACTGATTTATCCAACAGAATCCAAAATTTCTCATGATACACCAAAAGTACCTTGAAAATCAACAAATCAAATTACAAAGAAGCTCAACTTAAATTTTATATATATATCATAGCCAATGCCCGCTTCTGTGAGGTGTGGAACAAGCTTACCCCATTTCCCAATTTTTAGGAGACAAACAAGCTCAATGAAGAATACTTTAAAAAATAAGAAGTAAATTTTATTTTACAAATTGTATAGCTAACAAAAAACCCATCCATTAAATAAATTAATCATAACATAGAAACAAAGCTAATCATTAAAAGATTGAAGTAGTATCCCAGTACATCAATAAATCTAAGTATCCAACAACAACAATATATTGTTGATCAGAAAAATTAAACTTAACACCCACAAACGTAGACATGCTAAAAAAACAAAACAAAAAAAAATCTATAAAAATCAGAGTAACGAGGAAGAACAAAACCGTTCTTCTCAAGGGCCAACTTGGCTGCACCAATATTTCCTTCACGCAGCATGGGAAGCTCAGATGGAGACCATGCATAGTATGACCCACCATTGCCTCCGTACACCTTCCTTGCCAACTTTGGAGAAAGATCAAGCTCCATAATTTTCACTCTTAAAAAATATATATATGCCAAACTATCTTTGTTTCTTATTTTCCGTGCGTTAAAAGACACTAAGAATTTCCTCAAAGAAAAGACACTAAGAAAGGTTGAATCTATATAAAGCAGTGAGGGGGGTGAGAAGAGAGATTTTTGTTCATATAAGTATCGTTTCAAAAGAGTCAACTAGATAAGACTGAAGTAATCGTAGTTAACTGCAACTGATTTTCCTACTTCTCTTTCTGTTCATGGAAGCACTAAAAGACCGTGGTTGAGGTGTTTTGATAAAAAAATCCTAATAGTTATACTAATCTCTCTCTCTCTCTCTCTCTCTCTCTCTCTAAAAAAAAAGTGACCATCTATCTCTAGCGAGTCTAATTTAAACTCAAACTCATTATTATCATTTTTTTAAACAAAATTATTTTTGTTTAGTCCAAACTTAACAATGAGTGAAACTCTTTCTCTCTAACAAGTCCAACTTAAAGTCAAATTCAAATATTGATAATTTATCTTCAAATTTGCGAGGTTAATTATGAACACTATAAAAATAGTGCAAGCCCCAATATTTTTTTTATAACAGAGAGATGAGCTCTTCTTCTGTTAATTATTTTCTTCTCCCCTACTTTGTTAAAAGAAAATTTTATTTTATGGTTCTTTATGTAATTTTTAAAAAGAAATTTTCATACATGATATAAAAGCTTGTAATAATTGAAATTTAAGGTTGTTGCTACTACGTGGGCTTTTGCTTAACTTTTTTTAGCATAGGCCACATGTTGATAAGGTTCGTTTAAAGTTTAGATTTGTTAAAATTTAAAATTTATTACTCTATGGGTTCTTGTACTTTTTTTTCCTTTTTCTTATATTTCCTTTTTGAATAGTCATATATTTTTGGAATTGTTTCAATAACTTATTTTTTTTAATTATGTGTGTGTTTGGCTCTAGCCTTAAAAATCAGCTTATTTTACTATTCAGTTTAATTTTGCTATTATTCATAGGCCCCACCTGCACTTTTTGGTACTATTTATGAGTCTCGCTGTACTATTTTAGCTAACTTTTACCTTTATCTATAATACTTTTAATAAAAAGTTTTCAGTTTTAGGATCCCAAATAGACCCTATATATATCTTTTTTGGCATTTTGGAAGTTTTAACATTTGAATTTGTGTAGTCACACACACACACACACACACACACACACACACATATATATATATATATATCTGTAATACTTTATCTACAATATTTTCAGCAAAAAATTTTCAGTTTTGGGATCCCAAACAGACCCTATATATATCTTTTATGGCATTTTGGAAGTTTTAACATTTGAATTTGTGTAGTCTCTCTCTCTCTCTCTCTCACACACACACACACACACACACACACACATATATATATATATATATATTATCTATAATTTGTAGGTTATGAATCTTTTGATTCCTTTTAATAGTGATAGCCATGGATTATTCTTTTGAATGTAACTCATATTTCTCTATATTTCTCTATTGTTTTGTCATATATATTTTGTTTTGTTTCAATAATTTCTAAGCAATTCTTTAATATTTTTTGGTCTTTAAGAAGTTTTTAATATTTGATTTTTTTTTTTTTTTTTTTTTTTTTTTTTTTTTTTGCAGTATTTGAAACTATCTGACAAATTTTTTGTAAGCCATTGTACATTCAAGTAATGGCTTATTCATCAAATTGTAACACAGATTGAAATCATATAAGAACAAATCATGTAATGGTGTAGTTTCTTAATCAATTTAAGATTTTATAAAATTATTTTAGTCTACCTTACAAATAGGTAGGTTACAGTGCACAGGTTAGCGACTACAAATAGGTCATGTATTTGAATTTTTGTTTTATTTTATATTTTGGTTATTTTATATAATATATATGTATGTGTGTGTGTGTGTCATGCTGTGATTGGTAGAGTTTAGAATAGGGCACCACCTTGATACATAATTTTGTATTCAAGTAATGCTAAACATGTTATATTTTTCACAACTTATTGAGATGATAAATGGAATGGAACATCATATCATTTTCATGACCTACCAAAAACACCACATTTCCCAATCATAAAATGTCATTTCTTCAACTGTTGTGAAAAAATGAGTGTAACAACTTTTATATTTCTTGAATGATAAAAATGTGAAAAGCGTAAAATGGGTTGAACCAATTAAGCATTAACAGATCTAATAGAATGAAAGGGTTTGCACAATTAAAGCAAATATGAATTAGTCCGATATTAGAATTTTATTCCCTCTGCCTTATGTGTGGACTTATTTCTCAAAAATTCAATATGTATATATATAATATATATATATATATATATACACACACACACTACGTTGATCAATGCAGCATTTATCCATACCTAATTTTTTTCATAAATCATTATCTAACTTAGATTTTATTTTAGAATTGATCAAGGTTTTTTAGGTGCATTGCAATAAATTTTAAAATTAGAATGGATAAAATTTATAAGATATATGGATTGGGAGTTGTGAAAATGGTTGTTATCTGTGGTCACGAAAATATATTTTTTTTGAGAATATGGTCACTAAAATATATGGTTGTTATTTGTGATCACGAAAATATGTGAAAATAGTTAGTTAGTTGAATATCGTACAATATTATCTAACTTAACTTATCAAAAAAAAAAAAAAAACAATATTATCTAACTTAGATTTTATTTCAGAATTGATCAAGTTTGTTTAATTAGGTGCATTGCAATAAATTTAAAATTAAAATGGAATTTTTTTTTTTTTTTTTTTTTTTTTGAGAATCAAGAATTGAAAAATTTGTAAGATATAATTATGTCTGTATCTATGTGATATTTATATTCTCTTAATAAACAATTCTACATAATAATAATATGTTCCTTATTAATTGTCATAGTGGTATTTTGGAGGGGACACCATTGATTTAATTAAATCTTTTTTTAGCTTTTACATATGTTGATTTAATTACATCATTCTTATCTTTCATATGTAGTCTTTCTATTTATATATAGTGATTTGAACGTAAAAAAAAAAAGATTTAACCCCATCCATTGCCATTGAAATATACAAATACAGTTTGAAAATGTGTGTAATTATTAAAACAAATTAGTAAATTAGTTATATCTTGCAACTCCATGTCACATTGTTGTTCACACAGTATTTTAAACTGTTATATGATTACAAAATCATATTATACATTTTCATTTGAAAAAAAAGTTATAATTTATTTTGATAGTCTAAAAAATAACATTAATCACGCATTCTTTCTTATTGGAAAAACTATACACATGCGATGCGGGTGCTTAGAGGCCCTTCCATTTTTTTTTTTCGAAGTACAAAACTCTTCATTCATCATAATTCGTGGTGATGCAATTTTCAATTTTTAAAATTCCTAGGGGAGTGATGAGATTGTAACACAAAATATAACTACATCTGGAAATACATAAATCTCATCACACCCCTAAGTATATATGTGATTGAAAAATGCATTAACCTCAAATTATGATGAATGGAAAGTTTTGTACTTTGCATAGAGGCTAGTCATTGAATATTGATATAAGGAGTTGGGCCTGCAAAAGCTTATCTGCTCATATGGGGTTTTTTTTTTTTTTTTTGATAGGATTTTGAAACTATATTCTCAGTGATCAAACCAAGACAACCATTCAACAAAGTGATCCTAACAAATGGTATACTAGGCACAATTGCACTGTATTTTCAGTGGTGATGTAGTTTCATGGGACACTTATTACAAATTCTACTTAGTTTAAGTTGGATACAAATACTGACCAGCATTAATCAGGTTGTGTAAAGAATTGCAGTTGGTGGTGTACAATGGGGAATTTCAAGGGCGTAGTCAGGATTTTTTACATGGGGGCTGATTTTCGACGACGATGATTATCATCGTTGTATGTACAATCTATATTTTTAGATTGATATGGAGCTTATTTGGGATAGGCCTTGTTGGATTTCATCTTGTTTGTTGATAGGAAATTCACATATTTGTTTACGTGATCCTGGATCATGATCTATCTCTTCAGATTGAATTCTTGAACATTTTGAGGGGTGTTCATCATGGATTGAAATATCAACATTTAAATCTACAGCCACATTTGTTTCTATAGCCATAGGTGTCCTAAATTCTGAATTGCTAACATCTTTTTTCTTAAAGAATGCATCAATTGTTTTTTGTTTTGCTCATAATTCTTTTAATTTTAAGAATATGACTCAAAAATAAACCTGAAAAGAACTTAAAAAACTAAATAAACAAATCAATCAAAAGTATAAACAAACAACATAAACCAAATATCTAGACTCTGTGACAGACTCTTGACCCACTACTCCAATTTCCTTTCATAGATTATTTTTTTTTTTTTTACAATTTACTTACACAATGCAAGCCGGCAAGCCCCACCCGACCCCCACTCAAGGGAAAGACAAACAACACAAAAGCCAAAAGGGAAAAGGCTGGTTGATCTAAGTCTTAGAGTCAATTGATCAAAGAATAAAGAATACAATAACAACAAATACAAAAAGAAAAAAGACAAAGTAATAAGTATAAATTGCTTTGCTGGCAAAGGGAAATCACATACTGATACACATATTTCATATTTGATATTTCTATTCAAGTATCAGTATTTAGTTCAGCACTTCAGTTGTAGAGAAAAAGAGAGAGACGTCAAGTAAAGAATGAATGAGATACCTTGAGGAGGCAGCGACGTTACGGTGAGCTGGGCGGGGTTTCTGAGGCAAGTCAGGCAGAGGTGTGAGCCAATGAGCGTGACACTATTGGAGTTGGAGGTGTGAACTAAGAAGGTAAAATACTAAGGGTAAGGGCGTAAGGCAGAGGCGTGAGATGAGGCATGAATGAAGATTGTTCATTTGTTCTCTCTTTTAGATTGTTCAGACGGTGAGGATTTTTTTTTTCAAACAGTGAGAATTGAATGCCTTTTGTTTGTGTTTAATTAGGTATTTTAGATTTTGGTTCGGGCTAGGCTGGAAGTGTTATGGTTTAGAAAGAATAATTTGTTTGCTTAGGAAATTGGGGCTGGATGTGGGCCAAGTTTTTTGGCGGGGCTTGAAGTTGTATTGGACTAAAAGTTTAGAACTCTAGAGGAATGGTTGAGAAATAGAGGGGGCCGATCTTAACTCTTAGGGGGACCAATGTAATTTTTTGACACAGTTTTAACTCTTGGGGGGACCAATTTAATTTTTTGACATAGTTTACTGGAAACTTGAAAAATTTTGGGGGGGCCATGAGCCAAGTGGCTCCGCCCCTGGAATTTTATTTTAAACACATACAGAAGTCAAGTAAAAATGAAGGAAGTGTCACCTTTTGGGTCTTGTTATAGGAACTAAATGACATGCTAAGCTAATTGATCAATTAATGTTTAAAAGGGCTTCTGACTAATTTCTGCTCTATTTTTGACAGATTCGACTCTGTCTGAGGAGACCATTCAAAAGATTTTTTCTGGGATACCATTTTTTCAACCCTTCCCTTCATTGTCTTCTAGATTAATTGCTTGTTCATCTTTGAACTATTTCTACATTGCCAAATAAACAAAATATCTCTGCACTCCTGAAGTTGTAGTTGGAGTGTGAAGATTACCTGGTATATGTTCTGGATCATGCTGTCTTTGTATTCCATGCTATTACTAAAGCTGATTAGAGTTTATTTTTATTTCCTATCTGTAAGAGATCAAGCCAGTTTTGATGATTTATCTGTAGTCTGTAGAAGAGCAGGAACGGTTCCAAAGAGCTCTTGCATCTGGGGAACTGAGTAAGATGATTGAGCCATGGGAACCATGGTGGTTGAACCCTGCTGCCCGAACAATAGCTCTCAGCAAGGAAGAAATCAACTTGTCCAACCACTTGCCAAACAAGAATAATCAGTACCACTACAAGATGATCTAGAAACTAACCAATCAAGTAAGATTCTTCCTGGCCCTGAAAGCCCACTACTTCCAGTTAGCAAGCTAAGTTCCACAGAGCCATCCCTCTTTTAGCTGTTCACCTTGTAGATATTTTATATAGCTACTGTTATACACTTCGTCTCTACAATGGAGATTAGCAATCAGATGTCGTAGGATCAGCCTTGGTGGTGTTGAGTGTGTCCTCAGTCTTGGGTCAAGGTGGGCATCCAGAAACTGTGTTGGAAACTCTCTTATTGCTTTGGAGCAAATACGCTCTCCAGCTTATAGACACATGGGTGGCTTGCAATTTGGATTTGGTCTCATTGATGATGTGATAAGCCTACTTTCATTAGGAACTTCTGCTTTAGTGTGTTCACTTTCTGATCTACATAGTCTGGTTCGGGTTAGGGAGGGTGAATTTAAGTCAGAAACCAAAAATTCAATAAGGGTGGATTCTAGGAGCAAGCTCAAGCTGGCTGAGAGAGATTTATTTCATCATGTGTTTGGTCCATGAGCAGCCCGGTGAAGCTCGGTCTTCCTTAGCAGCAGTTGTAGGGGCAGAGAAAAGTTCAATTATGGAACATGGAGGTGATTAGCAATTTGTAAAAATCAACAATAAGGCAGAAATTAGAGGCAAGGTTTTCATTGAAGAAATTGCATGAATCACCATTATGATGTAGTTTCTTATTTTCTTGAGGAAGGGGAAGGAGTTTTAAATGATTTTTCTTGACCAGGAGTCAACGATAATGTACTTTGTATATTCAGTTTCTGTAGATCAGGCATTAACATCAACAATATATGTGAGTGTGACCAAATCAAAGGCAGTCAAGATTGAGAGTGATCCTTTTTATAGACAAACTAGAGAATTTTTAATGCTCTCTTGCAGCTGTAGCTCAATGAAAGTTTTGCAACATTTGCTGATACAGTATTTTGAAGTCTCTGCATTTGTGTGCATAAATTATCTTCTTAAATTCTTTGTCTTCTCCCTTTTTTATCATTTAAGTGATATCATATGGGAAGATGATAAATTTTGAAATTGTTGTTTTTTTCTGAAAATTCTTGAAATGGGAAGAAACTCTTTTTAACATGCCTACAACCTACCATAGTACTCCTACTCCTACCCTTGTAAATTTGTGCAAAAAGGTATGTCTCTTAACCTCGCAAATCTCACATTGATAAAGGTAGTCTCTCAAAGCGACGGAAAAAAATCAAGGTTTTGAGATCATTAACTTATTTTTCTTGATAGACTATAATTGTGGATTGTAATTTATTGTTTAATTATTGATGTTACTATTCAATTTAATAAATGTCCACAGAGGTTCTTGAAGAAGAAACATTTGTTGGATCCTTTCATTTCTCTTTTTCATCACGAACAATCTAAATAAAATGGAATCATTTTAAAATTACAACTACTTGATATTTAGAATTCAATTTAACCCAAATTGCATACCCAATTGTATAACTTGTTGACTTGTGCGATTGTGAGTGATGAACACTTTCTATCCACTACAAATTATAAAAACCACCACTTTCGTTTATCACTCATAGTTACACAAGTCAACAAGTTATGAAATTGGGTGTGTTGTAGTATTGCCTCAAGTTGGTTGTGCCATAGTATTGATGAAGCAATATTGGGTCAGTCTAATGCATTTAATGATTCAAGTGGTCTCTTCTTGTTGCATATAAATAACCTGACCTTCTCAAGACTTGTTCCGTCAGAGTGAAAGACTGTTTGATTATGATGTTATAGTATATGCCTATAATATTCTTCCTTGCCTTTAGATTGGTTTCAGTGTCAGGTTTTTGTGTGGATGAATTGTTTGATTTGCGCATCAAAGAATATTATCCACCATTATCACTAGTACTTCATTGTTTTGGTCTAGTTACTAGAGCTCCATTCTCTAAGCATTATAAATTTTTATTTGAAGATAGTGGAGGCCTTGCTATACAATGGAAAAGAGAAAAGAGGACCAAACAATAGCCTCCTCATTCTCTTTTGCAACACTAGCAAGAGCTAAAGCAACAAATTATATCTTAAAGGAATAGCAACAAAGGATATACTAACAATTTTTCACAATTCAACCACTTCTAAAGAAAACATCCTATCTAAAAGATCAAATTTATTTCCGCAATTTCAAAACATCCGGCACATAGAACTGAACTTTCTGAATAACTGCAATAACTTCTATAAACTAAATTGCACAAAATCCAACCAAGTTAGTGCAATTAAAAAACAAACTATATCATGATCTTTGATTGAAGTTAGAAAAGGCACTGCTTTAAATAGGCCAATGTTGTTAGATAGATGGAAACAATATAGGAAAAAATTTTGTCTTCCCGTTAATACAAATCATCGTGGGTTTCAATGATTATGTGAACTTCTTCAAATTAGGAGTTGATTTGAAATAATTTCTTTCTATAGGATAGGAGGACCATCTAACCATCTTCTTGTGTACTGAATAATTTCTCCAAATTAAAGAATCAACGGTGCTTATTAAAGCCCAGTTTGGGACCTAGTTCACCAGCCAATGCAAAACCAATTTCATCATTCTAGAATTCCACAACCTTAAAAGGAACCAAACCAATAACCATGAGCTTTTTGGTACTAATTAATGCATTAATATGAAACGAACATCCAGAATCAAACCATGTTAACAAGTCTACAACCAGGCCATAACCTAAGCTATGCAAATTATTTGTGACTAGAATTAAATGAAAGAGTTATGCTTAAATGGAACGAACATCAGAATCAAAACCATATTTACAACCATAAACCCAGACAACGAAAGCCCTATTTATTGAGGCGATTAAGAAGCTAGCAAAAGCTAGTTTTTTTTTGTATCAATTCGATGGAGGTAAAACTAGCAAAACTAAGCTAGTTCTTTTATCAATTCGGTGGAGGGAAAAATGGCATCAGAATTCCTCTTTGAGCGGAAAAGATTTTCTGTATTGGCATCCACATCAAATGCGGCCTGGAGCACCTGAGGAGATAGAGCCTTCCACACTGAAGTCCTTCCAGCTAAGTGGGTGAATATTGGACTGCCACAGAAAAACAAAATCACATGAGTCATGAAACTTCTAAGTTCTTGATAAAGAATCAATTGTTGCACTAAGATAATGATAATACACAATAGGCTTGATAAAGAATTAATTGTGTCTAGTACTAGAAGATCAATTAACCAAGAGAACCCAATAAAAACAAGCACACAAAAAAATTTGATTAGATATATAACAATAGCCTAAAACAAATGCAACAATGTGGCTAAGAATGTGAAAAAAGTCTTACTTGGGGGTGGTGATGATAGAGAACCATTCCATACCATCAGGAGCTGCAATCTTCGAAACAACAAAAACCTTGGCACAATGAGCAAATTACCTGCCTTAACTGTTGTTTCAAGACCCTGTGTCCATCAACACCAACAACCTGAAGACGGCCACTACCCCTAATAATATAGTCACCTGCAATGCTGAGTCCACAGGAAATCCGGAGAGCACATAGCACTCCATCCAACCTAACAAGGTCAGCTCCAAGCCAACTTCACCAACCAAAGGAAGGTTATTAGTGTTCAACACCACAACCCTTCCACCTTTCTTAATGTCCACGTCTAATGGAGCCTCCTCGCAATTCAATGCCATACCCTCTCGATGTTCCTTCTTTGGTTCAGGCATTTTAAAGTCCCCATGAAGCTGGACAATTCCATTGCCTGATTGCTTTCCAACAAGGGCCTTAACAATATTCTCATCCAGTCCCATGCTCGACTCACAAACTCGGTAGTAAACCCTGTGAAGATCCCATTGGTTCCCGTTAGGAAAAAATCAGTGAACTCTCCGATTTGTGTGCTTTTGAAGTATCTCCCATGAACAGAACAACTAGCTCAGTGTCATCTTTGTTGTACCACCATGTAACAACACCAAAAGGGGGGCAATGGCATCACCCTTCTTAATTGCAAGGACCTTCTCTTCTGATTCAGGAAGGACAATTCCAGCTATACCAGTTCCTATACAAATGAAAGAAAAATCATGAGCAAAATGATATTACAATTGCAATACAGAGATATTACATGATACTAACTTGATTGGTGACAGAATTTGGTCCATACTCTACCATTATTCCGTAACAAAAAGTTACGTAGACAATATGCTCAGCAAAATTACTAATTAACTAAATCAGAAAAGAAAACTA
>JAXUIC010000372.1:40000-41060 GCA_035136125.1 Quercus rubra | reverse complement strand
TTTCTTGCCATTGGTATTAGTTTAAATACTACAAGTTGAATTTCTTGATCAAGTTTATTAGTTTAAGCAAAACTGAAAAGGAGAAGCTATGAGGGAAAAATGCAAGAGAGTGTGAGACTAATATCCGGAAAAATCCAATTTAAGAGTGAAACACGAGCGTGAGTGACATAATTTGAGTGCAAACACGTGAGGGAGTGTTGTGAGGAATTATTTCTAACATTTCTTTGTAGTTTCAAAAATATGTCTTCCAGGGACGAAACATTAAATAGGGAAGGAAGGGAGGAGTCATCCCTCATGTTGTAGGCTATGCAACAACAGTTTGAGCGCATATGAATGTGATGTTTAATGATATTCAGGATCGGATGGATAGGCAAGACGCTGTTATTGCTTCTTTGCGTGAGGAGCATCCCTGAAGAGCCCCTAATGCTAGAAGGCAAGGAAGGCTGTGTGCGCGTTGATGATTCTGATGACTACCATGAGGATGTGTTTGAAGATGATCAAACTTCATTGAACAATTAGGACAGGTTTGTGCCAAAGGGAGAAAGGCGTGGTAGAGGTTTCTGAAGAGATCCAAGATGGCTAGATGGGATTGACAGAAACCTAGGAAACATAAAAATGAAGATACCATCGTTCCAAGGGAAAAATGATCCAGAAGTGTACTTGGAGTGGGAGAAGAAGGTGGAGTTCATCTTTGAGTGCCATAACTACTCTGAGGAGAAAAAGGTAAAACTAGTTGTGATTAAGTTTACTGACTATGCTATTATAAGGTGGGATCAACTTGTGATGAACAGAAGGAGAAACTATGAGAGGCCTATTGAGACATGGGAGGAAATGAAGGCCACCATGAGGAAGCGGTTTGTCCCTAGTCACTACTATAGGGACTTGTATTAGAAATTACACGGTCTTACTCAAGGCTATAGGAGCGTGGATGACTATCACAAGGAGATGGAGATTACCATGATTCGGGCTAGTGTAGAGGAGGATAGAGAAGCTACTATGGCAAAGTTTTTGAATGGGCTAAATCAGGACATGGCCAACGTGGTAGAGTTACAACACTATG
>JAXUIC010000372.1:0-35000 GCA_035136125.1 Quercus rubra | reverse complement strand
ACATCTTCCCATTTAATAATCCTTGGAACTTAACAAATTCACACCCTTCCCGTTTAATATCCTTGGAACTTAACAAATACACACCCTTTTATGGTCAGACCATGCTGGTTGCGAATTTGCATGCATTAGCCTCTTCAATTGCTTTGATGACATGGACTAAGCCTTGATTATTATTTGAGCCCATCTTGGTCTTTTTAGAATCAGCCCAATTCTCTTGGACTAGCCCGTTTAGTGCTTCCTTGAAACGTTTGGCTCTAAGTCTTGTAATTGGGCCACTAGAAAATGACAAAGGGTCTTGTGCAAATTCAGTTCCATTTCCACTTGTTTGATCAGCATGTCCAGCTCTTTGGTGTCGGGTGAGGCTAGGCTGATTAGTTTGTGCGTAGAGTTGGGGTTTGATCAATACTGGTTACTTCGCAAGTCAATAGATTGGGGTGCTTGGCTTTGTTTTGGAAGAATTCGCTAAGAATTGAAGTAATATCCTCGTCGCCGAATCACATTAATGCCGTTGTTAGGGATTCATCAGAAGATAAATGGCGTTTCACCAGCATATATGGCTTTGCTAATTCGACCAAAAAATGTGACACATGGGTTCTACTCCAACAACTACATGCAAGTTTCTCGATTCTGTGGCTGTGTGCTGGGGATTTCAACAAAATCCTCTAGTCCCATAAGAAGTGTGGTCTAGGTCCGAGAAGTGAAACTCCAATGAAAGCTTTACGTGATGTATTGGATGAGGCCGAGTTAAAGGATTTGGGATATGTAGGGAAGAAATTTACTTGGAAAGGTCGTCGTCAAGGTGGCTTTGTGCTTGACTGAGCGATAGCTAACAATCAGTGGCTTTCTCAAAACCCGGGCACCAAACTTCAACATCTCCACTCTAACTCTTCAAATCATCAAGCCATTATTGTGAACCCTGAAGATATTAGTCCTAAACCAAAATGAACTTTTAAATTCTAAAAAATGTGACTACGAGATAGAGGGTGTAGCAACACAGTCACTAATGCTTGGGGCCCATCTATAATGGGGGCTACAATGCTTGAGGTAGCAGGAAAATTACAAACATGTGGAGAAAAGCTTACTGAGTGGAGTAAGAATTCTTTTGTGAGCGTTAGGAAGATGCTTGAGGAGAAAATGAAGCTCCTATCTTGAGCAGAACTGGATGCAACAAAGGGGGGTTGATCAAATGCTGGTAAAATCTCTTCAAAAGGAAATAAATGACCTCGATAAGGAAAGTCAGATGTGGCAACAACATTCACAAGCGCTTTTCTTGAAATGTGGAGACAAGAATACCACTTACTTCCATAACAAGGCCTCCCAAAGATTTCGAAGAAATCAGATTCTCAAATTGAAGAATAATCAAAATGTTTGGTGTATAGAGGAGAGGCAGATTAAAAACATTGCCTTTAAGTATTACCAATCTCTGTTCTCATCCTCCTCCCCATCAGATTTTACTGAAGTCCTTGACAAGGTCCAACCTTCAGTAACTGAAGCTATGAATTCAATGCTACTTAGGCAATTCAACAGGGAGGAAGTGGAAATAGCCATAAAACAAATGGAGCCCATTACAGCCCCAGGCCCTAACGGTATGCCTTCGCTCTGTTATCTATCTTTATGGAGTACTGTTGGTGAGGATGTCTACTTTGCTGTTCTAGCCTGTTTGCATAATTGTAAGATTCCTAAAGAAATAAACCTTACTCATATTTCTTTAATTCCAAAAGTTAAATCTTCGAAAAGAATTACTAAATTTCGACCTATAAGTTTATGCAGTGTGATTTATAAATTGGTGTCTAAGGTGTTTGTAAACAGGCTTAAGGGTATCCTCCCTTTAGTAGTGTTAGAGAACCAGAGTGCTTTTCAGGCAGATAGAGTGATCACAGACAACATACTAATGGCCTTTGAAACATTGCACTATATGAAGCACCATCAAAAGGGCAAGGTGGGCTACATGGCCTTGAAGCTAGATATGAGTAAGGCATACGATTATGTTGAATGGAAGTATTTAGAGCTAATGATGAAGAGGATGGGTTTCGCAGATAGATGGGTGGCCTTAATGATGGAATGTATCTCATCAGTTAGCTACTCGATCCTTATTAATGGCGAACCCTCACCAGTCATTCACCCATCTAGAGGCATCAGGCAAGGGGATCCACTCTCACCTGACCTCTTTCTTTTATGCACAAAAGGTCTCCATAGACTACTACAACACTTTGCGGTTTCTGGCCAAATTAGAGGGATCTCCATATGCAAGAAAGGTCCTTGGTTGACCCACCTCTTCTTTGCCGACAACAATTTGCTTTTCTGCAAATCCTCAATTACAGAATGCCACAGGATTCAAGATCTTTTAAGCAGATATGAAAAAGCTTCAAGCCAATAGTTTAACAGGTCAAAAACCTCTCTCTTTTTCAGCAAATCAACTCCAACAGAAGCCATTGAGCAGATCACAAGCTACCTTGGGATTTAAGACGTTAAACAATACGAAAAATACCTCGGTCTACCTACTCTAGTGGGAAGGAACAAGAAGGCAAGTCTCATGTTTATCAAAGAAAGGGTTTGGACCAAGTTACAAGGTTGGAAAGAACAACTTCTTTCCCAAGCCGGGCCAGAAGTGTTGCTAAAGGCGATGGTATAGGCTATTCCAACCTTTGCCATGAGCTGCTTCAAACTTCCCATCACATTATGCAATGACATAGAGCGGCTGATCCGAAAATTCTGGTGGGGCCATCGCGGGGACTAAAGGAAAATACATTGGATGAAGTGGAGTTTATTATGCCTTCCAAAAGACCTAGGTGGTATGGGATTCAAGGAACTGCAGAAATCTAATGGTGCAATGTTGGCAAAGCAAGTATGGAGGCTATTAGAAGATAAAACCTCTCTCTTCCACAGGTTTTTCAAAGCAAAATTTTTTCCAAGTGGTAATATTTTTGACGCAAAGGAAGGTAATGGCTCCTTTGCTTGAAAAAGTATTCTTAAGGTAGAGAGGTCATAAAAAAAGTGGCCCAATGGAGAGTGGGAAATGGCAAGAACATCCTCATATATCAAGACAGATGGCTACCTGACCCCCAATACACCAGAATTCAATCCCCCCCCTAACTTTCTTTGGTTATGATGCACAGGTATCAGTGCTGATTGACAAGGAGAGGAGTCGTTGGATTGAAGATGCAATTGATAATAATTTCATGCCTCACGAAGCTAAGATGATCAAACCAATTCTCATAAGCTTTACTAATGTTGAAGACAAGTTGTGTTGGCCAAGCAATGTGGATAGGGTATACTCGATTAAGGCCGAGTATAGACTCCTACTTGAAGAAAAGCTGAGTTCAAATGTTGGAACATCAAATGTGTCTCATTCTAAGAACACATGGAAGGGTCTATGGAAACTGAGGATTCCTAACAGAACTAAAACACTGTGGTGCACAAATTTGGACGCTGTTCCAACTCAAGTTAACCTTGTGAAGAGGAAAGTTCTCATTGATTCCATTTGCCAGGTTTGTGGGATAGAACAGGAATCTACACTACACATATTTTGGTCTTGTCCAAAATTGAATGAGGTATGGGCTATGCACTTTGGTTCGCTGAGGAGTGAAGCTAGAGATTGTTTGACATTCCTGGAAGTGTTTCGAATGTGTATGGAGAAGTCTCTACTAATATGTTTGTAATGCTAAAGCATCACAAATTTGGTTCAAAAGGAATAAATTCAGATTTGGTGAGGAAGTGGCTAACCTGAAACTGCTTAACTCAATGACTAGAGATGCTCTACAGGAATTTCAACATGCCAACATCACAACACCAAAGCCTTCCCTTGCCCAAAGCCATACTAAATGGATGCCACCCCCTACGGATTGGGTCAAAGTCAATTTTGATGATGCTATTTTCTAGGAAAGTGGTGAAGCAGGATTAGGAACCATCATTCGTAACGACCGTGGTCTAGTTATGGCTACATTAACACTAGTTATTCCACTACCCACTTCGGTGGAGATGGTGGAAGTGTTAGCAGCGCAAAGGGCTCTTATCTTTGCAAAAGAGCTCGATTTTGATCATGTCATCCTGGAAGGCGATTCTGAAATTGCAGTTCGAGCTATGAAGAGTGAAGGTTATTCTGCTACAAGCTTTGGACACATCCTTTCTGACATTAAGGTCCTATCTACTCACTTCAGGTGCCTGGTCTTCCGACATACACATAGGCAAGGAAACAAAGTCGCTTATAGTCTAGCATGTTCAGCATGTAATTTTTCTCCTTTTCGTACTTGGATTGAGGAAGTTCCTGTAGTTTCTTCTGTTGATTATCTTGCAGAAATTATCAATAATATGTAAGCCCCGTCTCCTTTTCTAGGGCGAATTCTAAAAAAAAAACAAAACAAAAAAGGACAGTTAAGCTGCTTGTGTTTAATAAAACGACAGCAAAAAGCTTAAAATGGTAGAGTCTAAAGTGCAGATAGATAGATTTATGCTTCTATCCTTAAAATTTAGGAGTGGCAAAATCAACCCAAACTCATTTACCTACCCAAACCCACCCACTTAAATAAGACCCAAACTCACCCAATTATTAATTTGGTTAAATAGTATTAACCCAATTAAACACAATTAACATTAATGTTTATTGGGTTTTAATTAACTGAGTACCCAATTATGATCCAAGTATCATTTTTACAAATAACCTATCTCTAAAATACCCCAAAACCACTAAAAAGACCAAAATACACATTAAACCTAAAAAATTACTAAAATACCTCTAAAAACTAAAAATGACCAAAATACTCAAGAAACCTCAACAAAAAAAAAAAAAAAAAACCAAAATACCCCCCTAAATCTAAAAATGACCAAAATACCCCATAAACTAAAAAATGACCAAAATACCCATGAAACCTATAAAAAGACCAAAATACCCCTAAACTTAAAAAAAATGACCAAATACCTCTGAAACCTAAAAATGACCGCAATACCCCCTAAACCTAAAAATGACCAAAATACCCCTGAAACTTTTTTAAAAAAAAAGCCCAAAATACCTCCTAAACCTAAAAAAATGATTGAAATACCCTTGAAACCTAAAAAATAACCAAAATACCCTCCTAAACCTAAAAAATGACCAAAATATCACCAAAACCTAAAATTGACTAAAATACCCCCCCGAAAACCTAAAAAAGACCAAAATACCCCCTAAATCTAAAAACTAATCGAAATACCACCAAAACTAAATGACCAAAATACCTCTGAAACCTAAAAAATGACCGAACTACCCCCACAACCTAAAAATTGACCAAAATACCCCCTAAACCTAATAAATGACCAAAATACCCCCCAAAACCTAAAAATTACCAAAATATCCCCTAAGCCTATAAAATGACCGAAATACCCCCTAAACCTAAAAAATAACCAAATTACCCCCTAAACCTAAAAAATTGACCAAAATACCCCTCAGCCTAAAAAAATTATTGAAATACCCTTAAAACCTAAAAATTAACTGAAATAACCCTAAAACATAAAAAATGACCGAAACATCCCTGAAACCAAAAATGACCAACATATCCTCTAAACCTAAAAAATGACCAAAATACCCCCAAAACCTATAAAATGACCAAAATACCTCTTAAACCTATAAGACAATAAAATACACCCCAAACCTAAAAAAGACCAAAATCCCCCCAAAACTAAAAATCGATCAAAATACCCCCTAAACCTCAAAAAATGACTAAAATGCTCTCGAAACCTAAAAAAAAATGATTGAAATATCCCCAAAACCTAAAAAAATGACTACAAGACCTCCAAAACCTAGAAAATTACTGAACTAGCCCCAAAATCTAAAAATTAACGAAACACCCCTAAAACCTAAAAAATTAGTGACATTTCCCTTGAAACCTACAAAATGACTGAAATACTCTAGGAACCTTTAATTTTACGAAAATACCCTCCAAAAATCCAAAATGCCCTAAACCTCTATTTTGGTGATTTTAGAAGCTTCAAGTGTATTTTGTTCATCTTATAGGATTAGTAGAATTTAGGTCATTTTAGATATTTTGAGGGGTATTTTGGTCGTTTTAGAAAGTTTCATGAGGGTATTCTGGTCGTTTTAGAAGTTTTAGGGTATTTTGGTAATTTTAGATGTTTTAGGTTATTTGTGGTCATTTGAGAAGTTTTAGATGTATTTGGGTCATTTTAAAGGTTTAGGGGTATTTTATTCATTTTATAGGTTTGAGGGTTTTTTTTTTTTTTTTCAGGGGTATTTTGGTAATTTTTTAGGTTCAGGGGATATTTTGGTCATTTTTTATGTTTATGGGAGTATTTTGGTAATTTTTTGGTTTCAAGAGTATTTTTGTTATTTTTTAGGTTTTAGAAATATTTCGGTCATTTTTTAGGTTTCAAGTGTATTTTGGTCTTTTTAGGTTTAGGGGGGCTTCTCAAAAAAAAAGTTTAGGGGGTATTTTAGTCAATTTTTAGGTTTCGGGGGGTATTTTAGTCATTTTTTAGGTTTATGGGGGTATTTTGATCAATTTTTAGGTTTAGGGGTTATTTTGGTCATTTTTAGGTTTCAGTAGTATTTTGGTTATTTTTTTTGTTTCAGGGGTATTCAATCATTTTTTAGGTTTCGATGGTATTTTGGTCAATTTTTAATTTCAAGGGTATTTTGGTCTTTTTTTAGTTTCGGGGGTATTTTAGTCATTTTTAGTGTTTTTGATCATATTTGGTCTTTTTTTAGGTTTAGGGGGTATCATATCCATGGTTTTAAAAACCAAACTGGGAATCGGATACTAATCTGTTTTGATTATAGTTAAAAACCGAAAATAGAAGAAAAACCGTTAAAAACCGAAAACCAATACAGTTAAACTAGCTTTTAGCAGTTCTTCATTAAAACTTCAGATGTTGTGTTTTAATAGAGAGAGAGAGAGAGAGAGAGAGAGAGAGAGAGAGATTTTGATTTTGAAAATGTTCTCAAACCTGAAGTGGTGAAGCCTAAGACACCAACAATGACTTCAAAAACATCAGATCTCCTATCTTTGTGTTGAGGAAGGAGCCCAAAAACGAAACAAATTTACAATGATTTGATCTGTCCACTTCAGCTTTTGTTTGCTGCTCTTGCACAGTTGCACTTGCACATACCCATATTGATGAGAGAGACAGGGAAAGGGAAAGAATATTGAAGAGGGAAATGAAATTTTAGCAAAAATTAGGATAGGAAAGAAACTTAAGTACAAAGTTGTTTGAAAGTTTGAATAAAACACTAAAATGTGTGGATGTAGATTTTCAAAATGTGTGGTAGGTGTGATATAAACGTGTAAGTGTAGGATAGGTGGGAAAAAAATATCAAGTGGGCAATGATATTGTTACCCATTGGTGACTTTCTTTTTAACATTTGACAAATTATAAAATAACTAAAAATAGTTTGTAATTGTTACACTTTACCTTTTTATGGTTTTTTTTTTTGGTTGAATTTTGTTAAGTGGTGTCCAAAAGTTGGTAATTTAATATTTAATGTTTTACTATTATTTAATTTTTTTTAGTTAAAATGACTAGTTATAAATTTATTTATTTATTTATATAACTAATAATTATTTATTTATTATTTATGACATCATCGATTCGACCACCGGTCGGACCATAAAACTGATAAACACTCCCTATTCCGATTCTTTTACTGTACCGGTTTTTAAAACCATGATCATATCATATACTATATAATAAAAATTGGACTTAGATGTCATGGTTGCACCAAATGGCTTCACTAAATTGCTGAATTTTTTTTAGATTTAAAAAATGTATATATATATATATAATTTTTCTTCTCCTATAATTTCTAAGTTGAAAAAAATCTTAATTTGATTACAATCCAAATTCTTCATCTAATCCATCTAATCATTTTCTCTTCTTCTTTTTTTTACATGTAGTGTATTGTAAAAAAAGCAGCAACTTTCCTATTTTCATAAAAGAGGATATAAATTCGTTATCTACTTTTTTTTTCAAATATATTTTGTTTAATTTATTTTATTGGATAAATACCCAATTTTGGATTTTTTTTTTTAAAAAAAAAGCTAATAACAACATGATATTTACAGTATAACAGAAAAAAAATGTAATTAAGGTTAACAACTTGATTTTTATGGTATTTTATATTAAATAAATTCCTTCTTTTTTTGCATATATCAACTTCATCACAACTTTCATTGAGGATATACACAAGGGGAGTTATTGATAATAAATTTGTAATCTACTTTTTTTTTCCAAATATTTTTTTAAATTAATTTTTTTGGATAAATATCAAATTTTTGGATAACAACAAAAAGAGCTAATAACGTTAATTAACAACTTGACTTTTTCTTCTCAAAAAAAAAAAAAAAAAACAACTTGACTTTTATGGCATTGGGTTTTAATTTAAATGTCTTCTTTTTTTTGCTTCTATCAAATTCTTCACAACTTAAAATTATTGTTTTAAATAGAAACAACTTCTTATGAACTTTTGTTTTTTGGTAGAAGTTTAATTTTATTTGTTGCATAAATATAGGAATGATTATGGATAATAGTTTTATTATACCATAACTCTCATCTTTAGAGTTCCAAGACACTATATAACTAATAAGGCCAGATTCATGATTTTTTTTTTATTGATATTTTGAACATCCAAGTATCCATCATTTTTTAGGGTTATTTGTTTAATTTTTTTTTATTATTCTTTTTTTTTTCAAGGAGTTTCCTTGAGGTTTCAAAGCACTTGATCAAAAAATACTCTTGGTATTGACTTTTTCTCATAAAAATTTCTTGAAGTTTATATTTACACATTTTGTTTTGATAGGGTGAAATTCGGTGCCTCCTACCTCATTTTCAAAGACAAAAATTCAATTTTATGTAAGTTTATCTACTTTTATTTTTTAATGTTTAGTAATTTGGGTTGTTCATAATTCTTAACTATTACATTGAGGTCACCACTTAAATATGCTTTCAATTATTTTTTTTTTAATTATTGAATTCAAGGTTTTTCATTTAAATATGCACTTGAGATTTAATTATGCAAACTCCCTTTATATTTTTTAGGCATCTCCTTTTATTTTAGTTGCATAGTTATCTATCATATTCCATTCAATTAATTTTGGACTTATATATGATTTTATTTATTTATAAAAATTAATCTTACACAATATGCATTCACTATATAACTTAAAGTAAAAGGTTACTTTGTTTTTTTAAAAATAGAGTAAAATATTACTTTATTTTTGTTATCTATTTAATTTTAATTAAAATAATTTTTTTTTATTAATTTACCCATGATTCTTGATTAAGCTGTGCATCACACGGGCATAATATATAAAACCGAAACCTCTAAAACTCTTACAATTTTTCATGTCAGCATAATAATTAAAAAATGAAAAATAAATCATTATAATTTTTTTAAATAAAATTATTTTTTTTAGTCCAAACTTAACAAGGTGTGAAAATTTATCTCTCTAACAAGCCCAACTTAAACTCAAACTCATCATTATCATTTATTGTTTGGCTACACGATATAAAGGATAAGCACATTTTCTATCTCGAAAAAAGTAAAAAAGAGATAAGCACATTTAAAGTTCTTGGTAATACCATTTAGTTTGTTTTCTTGGTTAGAGAAGTTTGACTCAAGACAAATGCTACACTCCGATTAGAGACGTTTGGATCAATAAAACTCTATAGTCTATATTGCATCTAAATTCAAACCTATAAATATGTTACATCAATGCTTTGGATAAAAAAGTATCATCTGAAGTAGAAAATAGAAGAGAGAATTTGAGAAGAGCATTGAGTATGTGATGGCAAGTCATCAATTATTATGTATATGGTAATTTGATTTATATATCTTTTGCTTTTTTGATTTGGATGGATTCACAAATTTGTATTTTTCAATTGCTTCTTTGTTATTTATTCTTGAGGTTTGGATATCAATTATCAAGTACAAAACAATTAAAATTCAACAATAAAAATCATAGATATTGCGACTCTTATTCTAGAAAATATGCTAGTGTTAATAGATTTTTCCAAAAGAGCAAATCCAAAAAGGCCTTAGATTTAGTGGTCAGGATCATGATCATGACCATGTTAGTAATAAATAATCAAGAGCTTGTTGCTATGAGCACTATGAGCTGTGTGATCAGAACTTCAATAATAATCTATATACTCAATAGTAGATTTTAAATCACTTTTGAAAGAAATAGGATTTGTCTCAACTTTTTCTTCTTCTTTTTTATATGAACTTTTGGTCTAAATTTTAGCCATTTCTTTGTTTTGGATTATAGGTTTGGCCATATAATGGATCTCACTAGCATTACATCGGTTCTTTATCTTAAAGATAAGGCTTCTATTACTACAACAAGAACTATTTAGGTATGTATCCCTTGCAAGCATACATGAACTTAAATTGTCTTTTAATATATGCATGCTTTATTATTTTCTAATAGTTTCCCATGCATTGCACAGGTTAGTGACTAGTACTATATATAATAGCAGAAGCTGAGAGAAAGTTGATTCCTACAATTAAGGAGGTGCTGCCATGTAGGAAAAATGTTCATCTAAAATTCAGCCACATATAAGTTAAAAAGCGATAAATTATATTGTTTCACAACCTTAACACTATTTGATAGTCTTTGTGTGTGTGTATATATATATATATAAATAAATAAATAAAGGTTTAAAAAAAAAAGGCTTGCAACTTAAAAAAAAAAAAAAAAAACTAGTGATACAAAGAAAGGGAAGGAGAAAAAAAAAAAGCTTGCGAAACAGAGGAGATAGAGTTTGCACGGCCATCAATCACCATCCCTTGCCAGACTTAGACCGTCGCAACCGGCACCGGTAACCTAAAGGTGCATGCACGAATTGAGATACGGAGATAAAGAGAACTACCACCAGCCAAAATTAAATACAACGAAAGGTCCAAGAGGTATTGAGATACGGAGATATAGAGAACTACCACTGGTCAAAATTAAATACGACGAAAGGTCCAAGAGGTATTGAGATGCGGAGATAGAGAGAGGCAGATACAGAGAAATAGAGAGACATAGATACAATCTGTAAGCGCATAGGAATTGAGATTGAGGATCGAAACTACTCCGTGACCAACATAATCGGAACTAAACACAGATTGGCAAAAGGTACACATCACTTCTCTGTGTTCAAATTTGAATTGAAATTCGGATGTTTATTCTCTTTCTTTAGATGCTTTGTTGTCAGTATTAACTCTTACAGCATGAAGAAGAATGGCAGACCCCTAGAATCATGAGAGGCCATCTCCAAAGGACATATATAATAATGGCTATATATAAATTAAACAGACCTTTAGATGTGGTGATTTCCTTAATTTAAGGGAACATCGAGAAGATTATTGAAAAATAAAACCATTTTATAGTTTATTATAGTTTGCTTGAATGGAATTTTGTTGGGAATGTTTACATGGGGTCAATAGGCTATGAATAATTAAACCATTTGTAAAAGCGATTCGGCCAAAATTTGACTATTGTAGCATACACTTTCTCTTTTGTACAAGGTATAAAAATTGTTATTTTTCTTTGGTCTATTAGGGATTTTCACCCTTGATTTTAATAAACAGATTTCAGCATGGATGCTTTAGAGTGCATAGTAATTATAATTTTTTTGTAAATGGGATTATGGGATTTTTTGGGTTAATTACTTCATTTTAAAATAACAAATAAACAGAATGATAACTAATGTATGTTATACACTTTGCAACAGATTTTCTTTGGTCTCTTTTTTATTGTTTTTTTCCCTACATTTACACACCAAAAAAAAAAAAAAATTTGAATGTCCTTCTATTTAGATAGATTTATAATGTTCACCAGGCATTTTTGCAAGAAATGTTGTTGGAACAAACTAATAGGTTAAGATTGTCTGATTTCCCTTCTACTTATCTCATACTTCATATTAGATTTTGTCCATTTAATGTATTTTTGTTTCTATTGGCTCTGATTTGCACATTTTAGCCAACTTTTTTCTTTATAAATTGATTTTATTAGCCAATTTTCACTTCTATTTATTTCAAACTTTCATGACTATTTTCTTTCAAACCCACAACCTTCAAAAAAACCTTGAACCAAATCTGCATTAGTTATAGCTTATGAGATTTCATCTATCATTTTCTCTAAGTCATGTGTTGATGCCAAGTTGGTCATTCTCTAAACAAGAGTGTGTGTCTGTGTTTTCTTTTTTCTTTTCACGAGCTTAAAAAGTGGCATTCTTTCTTTCTTTGTTGTCGCTGCTTGACTATAACATCCAAGCAACATACTTCTCCCAAATTTGTCCTTGCACTCGAAAACAAGTCCAGTCAATTTCCACCCCCCTCCATATTTTACCATCACATTAGGTGAAATAGACCACCCTTCAAAAGCAACTTTGTTCTTGAAAAAACACACAAAATCCCATGAAAAGCATTAAAACTTGGTGTTATTACATATTAAAACCCAGTGTATTCAAAAGGTATGCACTAATTTTTCTGGAACTCCTCACCGATACTTTTTCTTATTTGAATTTGAATTAAAATCCGGCTGTTTATTCTCTCTCTTTCAATGATTTGGCCTCAGATTAGAATCTTTGTTTTTGTTTTTTAGTAACATTAGAAAAGTTTATCTCTCTCTTTCAAATCATATTTTCAATGTTTTCTTAGGCTTCTTTTGCAGTATTTCTTTCATTCTCCTCTACTACAATTTAAAACTACTATGATTTATTTTTTGAGCAATCAAAAATAATGGCAGTTTCACTAAGCTGATACCAAAGCAGTAGTAAAAGTGTTAAACTTGAAACTAAAATCTTATGAACATATTAATGTTTTTGATAAGTCCGTGGATCTTTATTTTTGTGTTTGCTTTGCTTTGCAATCAATTTAGCTTATTTGTTTTTGTGCAATTTTACTATTCAGTGTAGCTCAATGATTACATTGTATTGGTTTTGAGGGATTTGATTTTCTATTAGTGATGATTATATAATCAATAATTTGAGTTTTGCGATTCACCATCAAGAGCCTGCTATTCAAAGACTCAGTTTTCATAATGAGGACAAACAACCAGTTGTTTTTGAAGAGGTTGGTCACGCTTTCTTTAGGTTTCTTTGAGAGGTTGATCTGACTGCTGTGGGGAGTTGTTGGTGGTCTCATCCCTCTCTTGTTTGTGAGAAAGGAGGGAACTTTCTATATTTTTGGGCTAGGAAAGGGTTTCGTTTATGGAGTTTTGGAAGGCTGGAACAATGGTACTTTTTGTATTTTTTATGTTCTATTCCCTTTTTCTACCTCATTTGTCTGTATTGAATTGTGCTTATGGACAGTCAATGCTATTGTCCATTGTACCCAGATAGATAAATCACTTTGTTGTATACTGTAGAATATGAGCAGCAAGAGAGACTTACAAAAAATTGCCTCCTTTTGTAAAATATGTTACCATCTAATTTTTATAAAGAGCACTTTTCTACCATTGAGTTGGTTTATTAGACTTGGAATATATGTAGTTTGTTTTAAATCTAACCCACATATGTAAAGGGTTTGTGATGTTTCCTTCCTTAGAGGTATAGAGTATGGGTATGTACACTTCACATGAAACTGTAATTTGTGTATACACAAATTTTACTAATAATAGAAAATTTTCTGCTTCGATTGTTTAAATATGAGCTATGGAAACAAGTTTGAGTAAAAAGTGAAGAGTATAGAAGTAATACAATGATTGAGTGGATTACCTAAAAAATCTCAGATTTAGTAAGTGATCTCAGATTTAGTAAGAACTAATTTTGAGAAAATTTTAGCATAAAAGAAAAAAATGATGAGCTATTTGGCTTAGCTGTTACGGCTATGATTTACTTATTTGTTCATAGTCAGGATTGTCCAATATATTTTCGAGGAAAGAAAGCATAGAAAAGACAAAGATATTTTGAATGTTAGAGGGTTCAAGCAAGGATTGACTTTGACCGATGTTGTAAAATAGGTGGTGAAAGATTAGGGGCTGTTTGGATTTATGATTTTCATAACTCATAACTCTGTTTCCATCACTCATAACTCAAAATATGTGGGTCCATAGCTGAGAAATGTGTTTGGCATCATAACTCAGTTTTTGTTTCCAACACTCAATTCTCTGATTTTTGAGTGATTAGTTATGGAAACTGAAAACACATTTTAGGTGTTTTCAGTTTTCAAAACTTAGTTTCTGGGGAAATTTGCAGACCAACTGTGTAATGCTTAACAATGTAGTAAGTTAATCAACGTTTGGAAAAATTAAGGAAAATAGCATCTCGAGTTTTAGAAACTCGAGATGCTGTTTAAATCTCAACCCACTACACTTGCAGCCCAATTGCTGAGTTGGACTTAATAAGTCCACTTAGATCTGGAGTCTTAGAAACTCAAAATCTATTTAAAATCTCCATAGAACTCGAGTCTTAAAGACTCGAGTTCCACTAGAAAAAATTTGACACACATCACTCTATAAAAACAGATTAGTCTTCATAGAAAAAAAATTATCAGCCCTTACTCTCTCACCCAAAGCACTCAACCTCACTACCCCCCTCACCCATAACTCTCACACCACATTGCCTCACACTCTCACTCACCCATAACTCTCACACCACATTGTCTCTCACTCTCACTCACCACATTGCCTCTCTTACTGCTCTTCCCTCTCAACAAATTCATATCTCAGGTAAGGGTTTTTTTATTTGATTGTCATTGTAGTTGGGTATTAGTTGTTGTTAGGTGTGGGTTAAATAGTTTGCCTATTTAGTTTGTAGATAGTTAACATTACTTAGTTAAAATACCAATATTGTGAATTATAGAACTTTGTTTTGTTAGTGTTAATTTTTTGAGTATTTTTTTGCATGGTTTTTGTTATCAAAATTTTATTCATCATTTCTAGGCTTTTATTTTTATCATGATCTTACAAGTTTTTTTATCTTACTTGGGTGACTATTATCTATAAAATTTTTGTTACATACCAAAAAAAATTAAAAAAAAAAAAAAGAAAAAAAAAAACTTCTTCTGGCCTTTCTTTTAGTATTATGTATTATTACTTTTGAAACTTGTACATCTACAAGCTCTTACGCATATAATGAGATGAACCCTATTACTTTTTATGAAGTAATTTGCTCTCCCCTTAGAAACTAGAAACTTTTATATCAATAATGAGATGTGAAAGCCACCCCACATGCCCTAGTTATCCCAATTTTCTTCTAGATTTGATGACATAGTTTGTGTTCTCAAAATTTTCCTAGGAAAAAAATCTTTGATTTTTAATAAAATAATAAATATAAAAGAAGCCAATCAGCTTGCAACCTTTGTTTTTTTACTTTTGCTTAAAAAAATATATATCAAAAGGAGTAGTAGGATCGGTTTCTTTTAGGAAATTTAAATGTTAGAAGGTTTACATCTTGGCCTTTAGATATTAATGGGCAATGGGGCACTCTATAATCTGGCTTGAATACAGAATACTGCTGGGGGGGATGAATATCAGAATATTGAATATGTTCGGCCTTAAGATCACATTACTTTTTTTTCCCCACTTTACGACTATGTGATTTGACTAACATAGTAATTTGACTTGAACAGGTTCACAATGCCTGAAATTGATATAATCCTATACCACGGTGGTCCGCTTAAGAATGCCAATGCGAACAAGAGATTTCCATTTGAAGGGCCGGGTATAAAGACATATTATACCCAAATTGATCGTAGGTTGAAGACCCTTAACGAATTGAAGATGATTGTCATGGAAGAGTTGTGTGAGAATCCTGTTGTGCACAACATATAAATTACTTATCATATGCCAAATGAAATCCTAAAGCACCGGATTAATTACAAGTATATGGCGATAGAAACAGACAAACATGTAAAGATCATGTTTGACAAGTTGGAGAATACCTAAAGTAACTAACATTGAGTTGTACATACAGTTGGAGCCGTGTGCAGTCTGGCAAGAGGATATCCAACAAACAACCACAAGCTTACAGGTTACGGTTCCGGATGCTCAATATGAGTATTCTACACATGTAGAGGATGATGATGTTCATGTTGATGGTGATGATGATGATGATGATAACAACTATGTTGATGAGACTACTGCCGTTAACAATGATGATGACGACGACTACGTTGATGAGACTACTGCCGTTAACAATGATGATGACGATGATGATGACGACTGTGTTGATGAGAATATTGCCATTAACGGTGTGTAAAATTCTGAATAAAATATAACATATCATATCCATAAATCTCTCTCTAATTCCAGGCATGTGATGGAAAATTTGATCTACAATTTTGTGATTGCACTATTTGGTTTTCTAGTGTTAGTCATGGCCGAAATAAATAGTATTGACTAAATGCCTTATAAACATTATCTTTTCAAATGTTTAGACGTTTTAAATATGGGAAGATATACAAGACTTATTTTTTGATTTGATGAGGAAGAACCAACGTTCAAATGTCATTTAAAAAAAAAGTGTTTATGTGAAATTGTTAAATCTTATGAATTTTTATGAACCCCACAAATTATGGTGTTTCTATTTTGAAGAACTTATATTGAGAAGAGTTCATGTGCCTTTAAATAATTAAGAATTTTATGTGGCACGTTTTTCATTTAAATTTTCTCAAATAGTGGGGGTATTGAAATTGAGGAATATGGACAAAAAAATGTTTTGGGAAATATTATTTGGGAATTGGGACTCATAAAATAGTTTATGATAAATTTCAACTATGTAAATTATCTTGAGAATTGAAATAAAAATTTTTTTTTGGCCTAAGTGTGTAAAAGTTATCCTTGTGGTAAAAAGGGTAATCCTATTGATAAATGAGAACAATGGCGTCATATCAAGTTGGTATTCCTATCGTTTAATAATAAAGATACAATGATGCCCTTGTATAAAGTAGAAACTTGTATTTGTGCCAAATATTAAATGAGAATGAATAGGCATTCCTATTATACAATTATGTGGTATAATGATGCCAATTTTTTTTTTCAAATATTAAGTCCCTTTTGAATTATAAATATTTTTTGTTCCTAAATCTGGTTCCTAGTAATTAGAGACTACTAACCCTGTGTAGATGCTAATAAATCTACATCTCTTGCCATATATTTATGAGTTATGAAATGGTGGAAAAACAATTTTTAGTGAAATTAACCACCAAGAGCAAGAGTAATATTTTTTTTTTAAATGATATTTTATGTATAAAGTGGTTTATACTATAATAGAAACACATACTTTTAGCATATTGAATATATAGTGATGGAAAAAAAAATGAATCTATCTTATATTAGCACTATTTTATTATAACATTTTTATATAAAGTAAAGTGTTGTTTCCCTAAACTTTTGAGTTACTATATAAATGAAATGATGAAATCTCTATTTAGAGTTCAAAGTCTAGATGTAAATTGAGGGAGATGGGATTAAAGTCCAAAGAAAATAAATTACCTATGAGGATACCCTACCTAGGGACTGGAGATCCAAGAACTAAGTTCAAATGAATCATTTCGATGTCCTTGGGGTGATCTCGCAGTTCCTACGGGGTGGAGACGATGGGAGATAGTGCATCAACTTGTTCGCAAGGGCCAACTTAATCCTCTTTCCCAGGGATCCCATGAGGAGAGTCGCCAACTCCAACTACTGTCCATGTATGATCCATACTAGATCTAACCAACTGCCCATCCTACCTCCTCTACGTCCTTGATAGCCCATCTTTGTCTCAATAGAGTCTTTCAATGGCATGTTTCGGTTCTCTTTCCCATTATTTAGGGCACGTTTGGTAGATTGTAATAGACATTGTAATGTAATAGATATTCCTATGGCATAACTATTCGATTGTTTGGTTATGTCTTTATTACAATGAATAGTTATTCCTCATAAATAGTTATTCTTCAAAATGAGAAATAAATATTCTTTGTCAAAAGTACTGAATATCTATCCTTTCATATTATGTAATAACTTTTTTAAAAAAATTTCCTAAAAAGCCATTAGTTGTCACATCTTCAAAGGGAAAGAAAATAAATTTTCCCTGTTGTTAATTATTAGCTCTATTTTGAACACCCTAAAATAAAGTGTATTTTAGTAAATTTGATTTAAAAATGATTTAATTACACCTTCTTTTTATACTTTACTAAATTGTGGATGCATATTCAAGATTCTATTCCTAAATGATCACCAAACTAATGAATAGTAATACTTATTACATTCCAACTTAATGTATTCCTTATAATACTTATTCCTATTTCTAGGTAATAATCATTACAATGTACCAAACGTGCCCTTAGAAAAAGTGAGCCACCAGTTCGGGTACAAGATACTATCATTATCGCCTGAAAGTAGTTTGTATAACATACACTAAATTTTGAGTACAAGTACCCTTGTCTGTCCCTATAATGTAAGTGCATGTACCTCATAATGTTATGAAGGATGAGTTTTATATTAAAAAACTTTAAATGTGATCTATAGCTTTTATGAGTGGGATGTTAGAGTTGCTAGAGCATCCTTGATAGATACACCTAATTGAGCATGGAAGTAGGCCCGCTTCCTTTAAGAATAGGGCTAATTCTCTACATTGCTCATGAAAGCTAAGATCAAGCACAAGACTGTAAATGTGCTGGCTTAGAAGCTCTCATGGCAAAGTACTGGGATATCATGCATGTGATGTAAAAGCTAATGCCTTGCTTCCACATAAAAGTCATAGTTTAAGACTTAGCTCACTATTGACTTTGGAACTACATTGTTGAAACACTAAATAAGGGTTCAAGCCATTGGCACCCTTATTATGCATAATATTCTAACTTAACCCATTGTGTAGGCAATTAAAAATATCAGACCATTGTGTCCTCCAATATTGGTTCTTTTTTGTAGCTTCGACCATGACTTTTTTTTTTTACCATCTGTGTTCCTTAAGGGACATGGTTGACGTATTCTATACACATTATAATAATTTATTGAGTTGAAGCTTAGAAATTAAGGACTGTATGTAACAGAGCTTTAAAAATGATAACTGAATAGTGGGAGTTATTATTAAATATGGTAAAACATATAAGTTTGAGAATGGATACAAGTCTAGTTTAGGAGAAAAAAATTTGCCTTCAAATCATCATTAGTACTAGTAATTTCCAAAAATAAAAACATTAACAAAAGGGCAAGAACGTGAAATAGAGACAGGCTCACAAGCATAGCAAGGCAATTGCCTCATCTCCATTGTTCATTGGTATGCTGCTAGTATGCATAGCTCCAGAGTATGTTGCTCCTGTTGGCGAAAATGCATGCAAGATTGCCAATAAAATTGGCATACAAGTGCGACGTAATCTGTCCAATTAACTATATCTAACACTCGAATGTTAATTAATCAGACAAATATGTGTGTGTGTGTGTGTGTGTGTGTGTCTATATATATAAGCAAGCATCCCTTCCTTGGGGTAAAGTGGGTTCAAATCCTCTTCTACCATCCGAACATATTATTAAAGCAAGAACAGACTAAAACAAATTGGAACCATGGTCCTCCATATATTCCACTCCCAAAATAATGCACATCTAAAAATTTCACAGCAATTGTACAGCACAACCCTTTTCCCAACATCAAATTCACACTTTACGCAAAATTCTTAAGGTTTCTGATCCAAGAAAGAATTTGCATTAAGCACACTCTGCTTCAATCAATTGAAACAAACTGACAAAGCTATATGAAAGGTGCTCCAAAAATTTGCACCCAAGAATACAAATAATTCCATTTACAGAGAAGCTAACGGACCGTTAACATTGAATCATGTATCTATATAATCTGCAGACTGGATATTTCTTAGAAGCTCCTTTAAGTTAGCCAAAACGTGGCATGGTCCTAAACTCTTTACACCAATAAAATTCAAAAGCTGCTCTAAATCCTACAACCAAAAGGGAAAATGTTAAGTTTACTTGCAGTAATCAAAAAGAATATGAATTAAATTTGGGCAAACTAATTTAAAGAGAAAAAATAACAATAAAGCTGTCATCAACCATGAATTAAGTAAAATTTAGGGTCTAAATCAGCAGATAAATACCCTAACATAATAGGATTTTAATTTTTTTTGGGATAATTCGATAGTTGGGGGAGGGGGTATTTGAACCTTAGATGTCTTCATTAGAAACAAGGAGGTGCCAACTAGTTGAGCTACAAGGCTCTTGCCAGCTGTATAGGATGAATTTATCTTTAAAAGCAACATCCATATGTATAGGAAACCAAGAGATGGCATAGCTAGACATCATATATATTACCATAAAGTAAAAGCTCTCTTTACACACTATGCTTGCCCCATGTGTCACATTAAATTTAATAATAACTCTCACAAAAGTTTTAAGAATATTAAAATATTACTCCCATAAAATGAAAGTTACAAGAGATTTTATTATTTTGTTTAAAATTATTTTAATCCTCTAACATAACATTTGGTTTAATAAAAACTCGGCTTACATGAATGATTCTATATTATACCTCAGATTTATAATATAGAATCTGAGATTTATAATATACCTCGGATTTATAATACCTCAGATTAACTTATCAAAAAAAAAAAATTCTATATTATACCTCAGATTTTTTTAAAAGTAAAATCATTTATTAGAAAAAGAAAAGGGCAGATGTGCACCAATCCCTTTTAGATCATACAACTCGGAAGGAAAGAGAATCAACAAACGACACGGAGGAGATGCCACCTAGAGCATGCATCCAATCAAAAAAAGTACGCAAAATATGCTCCATCAAAGACCCATCTATTTCTTTCATACCATAGATTCCACATCACGCACAACAACAGAGCTCGCCACACCTTGGCACCTCTATGGCACTGAAACTGACCCTCCCAACATTCCAACAGATCAATCACCGATTTAGGCATTACCAAGACAGTAAAAACGAAGGACTATAAATCTGTTGCCATAGAGCAGTGAAGAAAAAGACAATCAATAGATTATCCGCTACGTTCGCACATAAAGCACCAATCAACTATTAAAACGTGTTGCTTTCGAAGATTATCAACTATGAGAATTCTCCCAACTCCCAAGACACGCAGACCATGTGAAAAGGGAAACCTTCCTTGGAACTTTGGCCATCCAAATGCTCTTCCAAGGAAAACATGAACCTGTAGAACCCTTAAGAGCATTATACTATGGTCTCACCTCAAACACTCCTTTCTTTGATGGCAACCAAACCACTTGATCTTGACCAGAGGAGACAGGCATTTTTATCATATAGCACCCCAAGAAAAAAAAAATAGATTGTAACTCCAAATCCTGCAAAGGCCCGGCTGAACTGAGGATTCCAATGTCTTCCTTCCCCCTCAGACAGGCCAGCTAGATATGAGAACACTATAGCCTCCTCGTTCACTTCAAATCATACAGGCCAGGAAACCAATCCCTCAAAGAGCAGTCACTGCACCAAACATCTGTCCAAAACATTACCCCAGACTCGTCTCAAACCTCAAGCCATAAGAAATTACAAAAAGAATCCCAGTCTGTAAGAATACTCTACCACAAACTAACACCATACTGACCCCGAATTTGCTCCGTTGTCCCACCACCTACCCTTCACCATATTTTGCATAAATTACTCTCCTCCATAAATGGTCACTCTCCACACCAAATCTCCAAAGTCACTTCCCTAAGAGGGCTTGATTAAAAGAACTACTTTTTCTAATACCCAGACCTCCCTCTTTGACAGGGGAGCAAACCACTCTCCAATCCACCAAAAAATAATTCTGATTATTTTTTTTAAGTAAATAATTTCATTAATTAAGAAAAAAGTGCCACCAGGTACGCAGGCTGTATATATATAAAAAGGCAACACAAAAACAAAGAGAAAGTAAACAAGAAAGAAAGACAGCAACTATTGAAAGCTCAAGGAAGTCCAAATAATCTAGAAACCCCTCTACAGAAATGAAATAGACGGTGAAACCCAATCATAAAAGGACCTCAAAATAAGATATTTCAACTTCAGTCACACTTGGCTCTTCCCCCTCAAAGCACCGAGAATTTCGTTCTTGCCATAGGCACCACAAAAGACTCAACGGAACGACTTGCCATATTTTCTTTAATTTACACTCTCACAACACAGGAAAGTGATTTGTTAATGGCCTCTGTAGTAGCTTAAGAGTCAAATTGGGGAAGTGATTCAATTGATGAAATAATTTCTTTAATTTACATTGGATTTGTAATGTCCCCATGCATCGCACAGGCATACAGTTATTTCAGGATAAAGATTCTAAAACATAGGTAATTCATTATACATCACTCTGGCAAACATTGATACTAGTAGCTGCCAAACAGTTACAGAAACTTTAATTTTTAGTGACACTTCTTTAGAACAATGATTCCATGTATCCGACTTGGACACATGATGAATTGGTGTTTCTAGAGGAAACCACAACACTCTCAGGAAAATAAACCAAAAAATAAAATTAAAAAAGGATTAAGTTAAACTAAACGATAAACAAAATTGCCTAGTTTCATAAAATTAACAGGAATGATCTATATGAGGATCCCAACCATAGCAATACAAAAATATAAATTATAGTAGATAAGAGCACTGACTACCATCTCCTCGCATTTTGCATATCAAGAGGAACAGTAGTGATTATCTATAACTTTTAAAAAATAAAAATTCAATATTCATAAGATAAGCAGTTTTGTTACTTGACCCCAAAATAATAAGTAAAAGAAAAAAAAAATTCAACTTACAAAAAGGATCAAATAAATATCATAGCAAAAGCAAACTTTCCTAATGATGTCTGCTTCAAAATGATTAGAGGAAACAGATTTCTACAATCAATGCAGATTTGTCAACTCTATCAATTCCTCAATAAAACTCCGCCTGTGTGTTGTGCTTAATTCCATATATTTAGTTTACAGCCAGCCTTCATCCTGGGAAAAGGAGGAGGGTTGCGGTAGGTTGACGACCAGCATAAAATTTGGTCTCTCTAAGAATGGATCCAATACAAATACTCTTTGGGGCATCCCCTACTAGCGACACACTGCATCAGACCCCGGATGCAGTGAAATTAGCCAACCCCAAATTTTGGGACTAAGGCTTTGTTGTTGTTGTATAAAATTATCAATTCCTCAACAAACAATGTCTACTTGAAAAGGTGAGATTTTTATGTGTTGCTTATGAATCAAAGGAAAAAGAAAAAGATCAGGGAATTATAGGCTTATGCTTCTATCTTGAAAGCACACAAATTAATTACATCTCACCTCAAACCATCACATTTTAAGAGTGTGTTTGGATGAGCTTATTTTCATTGTCTTATTTTATTTAAAAATAATAATGTGTGAAAGTACAACTGCACATATAAAAAGTGAGGCTTTAAAAAGTTACATAAGCTGGCAGTGAAAACTAAGATAGAAACCTAAAATCCCAGCTTAAAGGGGATTGAACAGGAGAAATACTAAGCAAGCAATTGTGCAATGCCTAACATACTTGGAAAAATTCAAGAGAAAAACAAAAATATATTTTGGGGAAACTTCCATATTTTACTACATTACATAGTCCAAGCAACCTAATTTGATTCAATGTTGCAATTTGCATGAAAGTTTTAGAGACCAGAGATTACATATCAAAGAAAGCACACCTTATTTAACAAGAATACAGCATAAGCGGCCCTCGTTGTGTCTTGACCTTCTAAAAAGAGAGGGAACTCCACATGCTTCATACTTGTGGAAAGCTCAGTATTTGAAGATGAATCTGATGATATAGGCTCTATAGAAGGTGAATAGTCAATAATATATGAATGAGAACCACCCAAGCGAAATGGGTAACGCAAAGGAACTTTTAAGTAGGAAGCTATAAGAGAAACAGCCTGCAAAAAAATCAGGCTAATAAAGTACTTTCCAATATGTTGGTCCAGCAGCAGGCTTCAACACTTTAACTTTAACAAAACAATCGCCGCCTAAAACGCATTAGCATATTATAACACGATGAAAAAATTATAAATTCCTATTAGGATGAATAAAAATGAACTATCAATACAGACGAGCAGGTAGCAGATGATGTACTATTTGATATTGTTAAGTTTATGTAAAATTTATCAAAAATAGAAGTTTATGTAAAACAAAGAGAAAGGACACACATGTGCAACATATCCCAGGGCAGTTTGCAGATCTCTGAACCTCCTTCTTGTCAGTGAAAAAACTCATCTGCTTAAAAGGAAGCATAGTCAAGTGCAGACCTAAAATTGTCAAGGATCCATGATTAAAAGGTTTTGATCCAGCAGAACTCCCTGATGGTACAAACAAACCAAAAAATAATAATTAACAAGGAAACTAGAACCTAGTAGATAACAGGCTCACATGAGATCCTAGATATGAAGCATTTAAAAATTGATGCATACATATCAGGATGCATGTCCAATCGACTAAAATTATAGAAAATATAACAGATAGACAAACATTTACAAATCAAATATAACAGATAGACAAACATTTACAAATCATCATTACGGAGCTATCAAAAGCAATGAGAAGAGTACAAAGTAGTATTACTTAAGATGCTGGGAATCCCTAAAGCAGGTCAGCTAATAAAATGAACCAAGGGTAATGTTTTGTATTCTGTAAGCTGTATATTCAATCCAAATTATTTCCAAAAGTCAGATATATAAAGGATATCTCAAAATTTATCACTACAAAGCTATCAAAAGTAGTGAGAAGCATAGAAACTAGTAGTATTGAAGGTGCTAGGAATTAGTGTTGTTAAAAGCACGCTTAAGCTCAAAGCTCGAAGCTCCAATGCTCCCAACGCTTTTTGCTTCAAAAGCTAGGCTCATTCAAAGGAGCACGCTTTAGGTGGGCTTTTTTGCACTTTTTCAAAAAGCTCAAAGCACACTTTTTGGAGATTTTTTATATTTTTCAAAAAAATAAACCAAAACTAAATTAAAACTATAGGATCTTGACATTATTGATATAAACCATTGATTTTGCATATTATTAGTGTAACTTACTTATCAAAAAAAAAAAAAAATTTGAGTATTACTTGTCCTAAAACCCAACCCACAACCTCCTAGTTCTTCTCTATTTTTATTTTTTCTCCTTGAAACAATAACTGACCTAGCTCCTTGGTACCAATTACCATGTTGCAATGTCCTCATATTCCTTGCTCATTCACGAAAAAAAAAAAAAAAAAAAAGCATGATATAATATATGTGGTAATTGTTTAGTTACTTTAGTGGTTGATATTAAACATAGCAGACTAATTCTTACAGAGTTATAGTCATTAAGTGATTAAATTATTAACTAATATTACTAATTAGTCATAGGGCATTATGGATATAGGAGATTTAAGAAAGGATATTACATGGAAGTACTCATATCTAACTTATCCAAAAAAATAAAATGACTTGACTTGCAATTTTTGAGTTAAAATTGCAAAAGTAGGATGTATCTAAATGTTATATGAATTATATAAAAAAATTTATTTCAATTTATATGATAATTTGATCATTTGATTGTTGCATTTCTCATTAATAATAATTTTTAAATTTTTAAAATTATTTTTTTAAAAATGTGCACTTCACTTCAATCAGGTGCGCACTTGCGCTTTGCGCCTAGGCTCCAAGTGGCCTTTGCGCTTTACCAACACTGCTGGGAATCCCTAGAGCAGTTCAGCTTCAGCTAATAAAAATGCAAACAAGGTTTATGTTTTGTGTTAGAAAGCATTGAATGTGCACAGTCCCTCCCAGAAGGCATTGAATAAGCTGTACAGTAAATCCAGATATATCCAGAAGTCATTCTTATAATTGAGTTTTAGAAATGAAGTGAAGTTGGTTTTATCCTTTGAATAGATAGTCATACAAGCCCAGTGTCAGACCACTTTGAGGAACTCCTGAAAAGGAGTTAAACAAAACCTCTAAAAAGAAAATATAAGCTTATAAAATGATTTACAAAGCCAACAAAAATTCTAACTTTTTGTCTCAATATAAAAGATGTGTTCATTGAGATACAATGAGAAGAACAGCAAGTTTAACATAAAAGAACTTATCCCATAAAAGAAAAAATAAAAAATATAAGCTGTTAATTACTTAATTATGACAGCTAGAAACTAGAATTATCTACATTTTTTTACAAGTAATAAAATTTATTAATAAAATAGATTACTTCATGTTCATGATGATGAGCACTCGGTAACCTAAAAGAATTACCCCAAAAAAAAAATTTATGCACAAAATAGAAGTGATTTGTGAGATCTATAGAGTGTTACTAATTACTATTCATAAGACCCCAAGCAAAAGACCAATCACACAGAGTTCGAATCAGCAATGCTTCCAACTAGTTCTTTGATTCTGTGAAAAGTAGAGTAATCTACATGACTCCAACAGATCGGTAATGCTGATGTATACCAACAAGTAAGAAATATTGTTAATGCAGAATGATTTTAGAAAGGGACAAGAGTTACAGTAACCATGAGCAATCAGATTCTTTGTTGCATCAGCTCTTGCTCTCAACTGTATGTAACAAGTAGAGAAGGTCCATTTTGAACAATTTTGAATGTAATACAACAAGTTTCAAACTCACTAACACATACCTGATCTAATACTGCTAGGAAATAACTCAAGTTCCTGCTCCTCTGCAGGTCCAACAGAGATCTTTACAGGATAGAGCAATGAAACTTGAGATATCATATATTGTTGCCTCATCCTTAGCCTTTTTTGTAAATTTCTGAGACGAACATAACCCTTCTCTCCAGCAAGTAACCTATTTGATTCCTGTAATATAAACATGATCAGCTTTTAAGTTACACCAATGCAAATATAAAAATACTTGCGGCAATGAAACAGGAACACTGGATACATGGTACAACCAACTGTAGACCATAGATTATTCTGCACATTCAAATGGGTGCATGTGTTCCACACAAGTCCTATTTGGCCATGATGAAAAATAAATAAATAAATAAATACTTCATACTCTGCTCAGGAAATCAAAAAGTTGATATCCAATATCCACACCATAACTGCAGAAACTTAACTCCCAATACTAGTCAGAGTTACCAAATCATGACTTCAGGTGCCAAGGCTCTTTCTTAACATAACATGAATCAAAGACTATTTCATGAGGTCATTACATTTTGGCACCTCAGTTTCCCACATTATGATAATATTTCATCTTACTCTCTATATAAATTTGTTTTTTGATAAGTACTCTCTATATAAATTTTAAAATTGGTATTTAAGTTCAAGCTGGTTTTCAAGTCATTGTTTTGTCGATCTGTAAATACTAACATTGAATATTTGGCAGGCATGTTATGTGAACAAATACTGCAAAAGAAAAAAAAAACATACAATTGAAATCATTATTGATTCGCAACCTGTTTAATTGGTCTCAGGTTTTGGGGTTTTACTCATTGTACCTCTGTTTTAGAGTTTCACAATTCTCTTAGCTTCCCTGTGTAATTTTTCTTGACCCTTTGTGTTCATCATCGCTAACATAAAGTGTTTTATTTCAATAAAGCAATTCTACTTTCTTATAAAAAAAATAAAAAAGCATGTATACCTGCAATCGCTTCCTTGCGACAGAAAGTGCAGTCCCGGCAACCAAAAGTGATCTAACTTGAACACTAAGCTGGTCCTCTTGCTTGTTAGCATCCTCCTTTGCAAGCTTGGAACGCATGGACATGTCTTCCATCACTTTTTTTTTTAGCATCAAGTTTCTCATGCATCTCCTCGAGCTCATTCAATTGATTCAATGAATGAGCATCAATCTGCCCACAAACACAATGTTGAGGCCCGCTAATCCGCGGGCTAATCAATTAAGCCTCCCAAAGAAAACCAAAAAAAAAAACCTTTTTTTTCTTTCTTTTTTTCATTGTGATTGCTCTCCTCCTCAAGTTCATGTTAAGGTATCAAATACAAAAACTTCAATCCAATGGCTTCTATATTAATTGATTCATACAATCAATTAGTAAGAAAGTAAGTATGTGGAGTGGGGGAAATGTGATATCTTCAGATATAATACAAAACTGTTTTTTTTTGGATGAGGTGGAACCTTAGCTTAGCAAGGCAAGGCCCTTGGAACCACACTCGTTACTCGACACCGCCCACCAAAACCATGTATCAGGCAGGCAGGTAATCCTATCCTATCCTAGTAGGAATTGAACCCAACCCCCTACTACCAGGTTGCACCCTGATGGTGATGGGTTGAAAAATGTTTGAATAAGAAAAGCTTTAATTGTTAAATTTTTAAATAAATAAAAGCAAAAGAAAAAGAATTTTGAAATTGTGAATCGCAGAGCAATAGATTTTGTGTCTTTACCTGAATAAGGGAATGGAGTTTACGGTGAAGAGAAAGTTTGTTTTGGTTAGCTTGTTTGAGCGCAGAAGAGAGACTCCATAACCTAGCAAGCTCTTGCTCAAAGTCCTCCCACTCGATCACCTTCACCTTCAAATCCGAATCTCGCTCTCCTTCCATCATCATCAATTATCTCAGCCAGGCTCGGCCTCATCTCATCCTCCAAACTCACCGGTTAGGGTTTTCATTTTCAACATCACCCAACCCATCGTTTACTTTTTCTTTTTTTTTTTTTCTTGGGAAATTTTGTTTATGATGAAGCGAACTACAGTAAATACGATCGTTCGTTTGTTTGTTTGGTAAACGGTAGAATGACAAGTGGAAGTTACAAACTGTTCTTTTTTTTCTTTTTTCTTTTTTTTTAAAGATAAAAATCCTAATAAATGATAAGTGTAATATATATATATATATACATATGTATATATATATATATGTTATCTCTAACAAACATTATTTTGTTTTACATCTATTTTCTGATAGCATTACCACTCCCATATGTTGCATTTTTCATCTACTACTCCATCTTAGCCAGTTTTTTACTGTTCTTTCTTTTGGTGGTAGGCTGAGCCTCCCGTTCATTCAAACTGTTTATTATCTTGTGATTACCTGTTTAAGCTAATCCTTTGCTTCCCAGTTATCTTCTTTTTCCATTCTTTGTTTCTTTCCCCACAATTTGTTGCAGATGTGTATTATGCCAGGTTCTGTGTCGAATGTTATCCCGTAAATCTAGGATCCAAACACAACGTCAGATGTCCTCATTAGGCCAAAGCAAGTAAAGTCCCGTCAAGCCAGGAGAGCGTTAGGGTGTGCGAGTAGTTGAGTTGACTGACTGGAAATAGGATTCCGAGCGGTTGTAAGCGGTAACATTGATATAGAAGGTATCAATATACTCCCTGTTTCAGATCTAAGGATAGATCCAGAATATGGAAGATAAAGGTAGTCTAGGTTGTAATTGATTTCTTAGGTTTTTAATCCAGAATGATAAATAGGATGTTTAGAAGGAGTGACTCTTCCACTTCCATTAGATCTAGCAGTACAGACCCACCTGAGATTCCAGTTGAAGATGGAACAATCAACTCAGAGTCGTACTAGCTTTCAGATCTAGATCAGAAATTAGGAGATTGGAACATACCCAAAGTTCCCACAAACCAGGTCTATAGGTCTTCGTCTTTGAAAAAGTCTTTCAGAATGGACTACCATGTCAGAACCATAGAACAAGTATACAACATTAACAAGGAATATGAAACTTGTTACTTGTTGTCCCCTGCCGCTATGAAAGCCCACAGGGAAAATGGTCAAAAATTCCTCCACATAGGACTTGTCCAGGTCGGAGTAAAACCATTGATCAGAGAAGGGTTGAATAACTCAATCCTTATAGCCCTTAGAGACACCAGATTGATTAGATTCAACGACAGTCTTCTAGGCACCATTGAATCCAGTTTTTCAAACGGTCCAATTCATTTCGACTGTTTTCCAAACCTCACAGTTGCGCTTGACGACCCACACATATTGAAGGTCCTCACCCTCAACATAAAGACCCATGGAACCCTTGTGTTACATGGAACCAAGCAGCTTGCCCTTATATACAGAGTGTATTATAAGTGCATGGGAACTAACATGTCCATCCAAGCTTTCGATAAGAGAAAACCAGGAGAAACCACTCTTATCCAAACCTCGAATGTTAGATCCACCATTCAGGTACCAAGAACCCTGAAATGGTCTGAGATTTCATTTCCAGCACAATGGACTCTGGAGAATGAAAATTATCCTCTACAGGTCCAGAACCCTGTAAGAAACCCAGAACTAGATCTCGTCCAGCAGCTAGCCAATGGAACTGTTAGACTTAGCTTTTACCAGTCTAGGTTCAGGTCACCCTTAGAGTATGATGTACCCTCGCCCAGATCCTCTTTAGATCTGCCCCAGGACACATACCAGGAACCAAGGTCTAGATCCGTAGATCTACGCCAACCCTTTAGGCAGCCACCTATCCTTTTGAGAGATAGACCTGCATCCCAGTGTAGTTCGTCTAGAACTCGAACTCCTAGGAACCTCGCCCAGTTTTCAAGGTGTTTAAAGACCACTCCCAGGTTAGTACCCCTTGTTACACAGCCAAACAAGACTCAGTTGCTGATCAAGAAGAAGACAGCAACAGTCAGGATAGTCTTAAACCTCCATCACCATCAGGATCTGATTTTAGAAATCCTATTCAGCAGGAATCTGAATACGACCATCAGCTTCTAGTGTTGACAAAGGAATTCGTTCCGAATATGGACATGCTCGAAAAGGAATTTAATTCTGAAAAGAACAGAGTTAAAAGAGAAAGCCTATAGAGCCAACCATACCAAGGAACAAAAAGTTGAAGTTTTGGAGAAATGGAAGTTATTCATGAAAGAGGTAAAAGCTGATTATCCTTTCTTTGAATACTTTGAGAAACATTTCCAATGGCATAAAAAGAACTATGTCAATACCAAACCTCCAACAAAGCCTAGACATTTACCAAAAGTAAACGTCTTAGAAGCTCACCTATCCTCTAGTAGTTCTAATGAATCCTCTCAGAAAGTGAAAAGGAGAAAGACCTCTAGACGACCAACTTGGTGATACTCCCCCACTTCCTGCTAGGAAATGGAAATCCAAATATAGAGGGAATCCAGCCTTCAAAGATTTCCACAGGAAGAAGATAGTCTCCAAAGAATATAGACGTCAAAAGCTTGGCTTAAGCAATGACTTCTATAAAAAGGGAAACCCCAGCACCATAGAAAACCTCAAACCTAAAGCAAAAGGAAAATGCTTTAAGTGTGGAAAAAAGGGACATTTCAAGAAAGAATGTCCAGGGAAATCCCCTACCCATTCCTTAGTTTCTGAAGATATCTCCAAAGCTCTAGAAAATAGTTTTATTGACCGAGAAAATCTGTCAGATCTACCAGGATTCATCATCTCCTAGAGTTCCAGATAGTACCTCTAGTAGCCCAGATGAAGTCATACCATGCACAGATAGTTGTTGCAGGAACAACACTATCGAAGTTCTTTCCAAACAAGAAGAACTACTTCTTGATCTCATAGAATAGATCAAGGACCCAGAAGAGAAATCTCAAAGACTTAGTGATTTCCACAGAACCCTAGTCAAGGAAACTAGTACATCCAAACCTAGGCTTCAGGAACCCAAAGTCGATTTGGAGAAAATCTACAATAGGTTTACCAAATCCAAAAAAGAGATAACTGTCCAAGATCTCCAGAAAGAGATTAAGGATACCAAAACTGAGATGAAAAACCTTAATCAGGAACTAACCATCCTTAGAGTTGATTACGGTCTCATAAACCTCAGGGTCAAGAATTTAGAGCTCACTTCACAACAAGGCGATGAGGACAGAATCTCATCACAGAATCCTTCCGATAATGAAGATGAAACAGTTAACCCTACTGCAGAAATGGGGCCCGAACCATCCAATGGATCGTTCTTGCAAACCATCAGTCGGATTAGCTTCCAAAAATGGCATTCCAAAGTCAGGATTGTCATAAGTAAGGATTTTGAATTCGAGGTAGTTGCCCTAATAGATTCGGGTGCTGATCTCAACTGCATTCAAGAAGGACTCATCCCCTCTAAATACTTCCGGAAAACTAAGGAAAGGTTAACTTCCGCAAGTGGAGGAAAAATGCAGATAAAATTCAAAATTCCAAAGGCTCATATATGTCAAGACAATGCGTGTTTCAAAACCACCTTTGTTCTTGTCAAAAATATGACAGATAGGGTCATCTTAGGAAACCCGTTCATGTGTCTGTTATATCCTTTCACCACGGATAGTGAAGGCATCACCACCCATCCTTTTGGCCAACCAGTCAAGTTTAAGTTTCTTAGGAGCCCAAAACCTAAAGACATCAATAGTCTCAAAGAGGTTTCCATCTCCAAGACCCTTAACCTTATTAAAGCAAAAACCCAACACCTCAAGTACCTTGGTACTGAACTAAGTTACAAAAGAGTTGATGAGCGATTAGCTTGCAAAAATTACCAATTAGACATTAAAAAGTTTGAAGAAAAACTTAAGCAAGAAGTCTGCTCTGATCTCCCCACAGCCTTTTGGCATAGGAAAAGGCACGAAGTTGCACTACCTTATGTCAAAGATTTCCACGAAAAGAACATCCCTACCAAAGCCAGACCTATCCAAATGGGTCAAGAACTTATGGATACTTGTAAGGAAGAAATAGAGGATCTTCTTAAAAAGGGAATCATCAGAAACTCTAGGTCACCATGGTCTTATCCAGCCTTTTATGTCCAGAAAAACGCTGAGATTGAGAGAGGTGTCCCTAGACTTGTCATCAATTACAAGCCCCTTAACAAAGTCTTAGAATGGATTAGGTACGCTATCCCCAACAAAAGAGACTTAGTTAAAAGGCTTAGTAAAGTAGTGGTCTTCAGTAAGTTTGACATGAAGAGTGGTTTTTGGCAGATACAAATCAGAGAGTCTGATAGATACAAAACAGCCTTTACCACACCCTTTGTTCATTACGAATGGAATGTAATGCCCTTTGGTCTCAAGAATGCACCTTCTGAATTCCAAAACATCATGAATGAGATTTTTAATCCATTCTCCAGTCATACCATTGTGTATATTGATGATGTACTCATCTTCTCAGAGTCCCTAAACAAACATTGGAAGCATCTCAGAACATTCTTCCAAACCATCAAAAGAAATGGTCTTGTTGTCTCGGCCCCCAAGATTAAACTTTTCCAAACAGCTGTCAGGTTCTTAGGTTTTGATATCAAACAAGGAGTTATCAAACCCATAGATAGAGCCATCCAGTTTGCAGAAAAATTTCCAGATGAAATCCTAGAAAAAACCCAACTTCAAAGGTTCTTAGGATCTTTCAATTACATTTCTGATTTCTATCAAAATCTTAGGCAACAATGCAAGCCCCTTTTTGATAGACTTCGAACCAATCCTCCTCCTTGGACACCCACCCACACACTGGTTGTTCAACAGGTCAAAAAATATGTCAAGAAACTCCCTTGCCTTGGAATCCCCTCTGAAAATTCCTTCAAGGTAGTTCAGACTGATGCCTCTAACATAGGTTATGGTGGCATTCTCCTTCAGCGTGTCAGTCTTACTTCCCCTGAACAGATTGTCTGTTTTCATTCAGGAATTTGGACTCCCACTCAACTGAATTATAGTACTATTAAAAAAGAGATTTTATCTATAGTACTATGCATTTCAAAATTTCAAAGCGATCTTTTGAATCAAAAGTTTTTAATAAGGATTGATTGTAAATTTGCAAAACATGTTTTAGAAAAAGATGTTCAAAACATTGCATCGAAACAGATTTTTGCACGTTGGCAAGCTATTCTTTTAGTTTTCGATTTTGACATTGAATTCATAGCAGGAACCCAAAACAGTATCCCTGACTTCCTGACCCGTGAATTTTTGCAGAATCCAAAACAAAATGTTCGGGAAGAGACCCGTACAACCCCAACCTCCCAAAATGCCTAAACAGCATACCACTAGGAGTACCAGTCAGGCACAGAACCTTGGCCCTTTAGTACCCCTTTCCAGTTCACAAAGAACCCAACCTGTGTCATCATCCTCTGTCGCCAATCGTTATTTGGTCTCTACAATTCCGAAACCAAACTACCAAAGGCCTCAAGGACAACACAGTTACAGTTCTGCTTTAGCCACCATAACGTCCAAAGCAACTTCTCCATATACAGTAGAAGAACCTTTCGACTCAATTGTGTCTAAGCAACCTTCTTCCACTCTCCCTCCCAGAACAGGTAGAGCTTCTTATATCAAAAAACCTTTTGTCCAACATGTCTCTTATATTGAGCCACACTTGGCCCATATAATGGATCCTTTGGCATTAGCAATGGAAGTATTGCCTCATGAATGGCATTTCCTTCCAAAAAGCCCAGAAAAGAGCATCAGATTCTATAAAGGCATTCTCACCCAAGAAAAGTCTGCCAGAATAGAAGACATCAAAGATAGGATTAATCCCTCAAGAGTGTTGTACCATAAATTCATAATACAGAGTTTTGTAAGCTGCAAAGATTGGGGACACCCCTCCACTCTCAAACCGCTCACAGTACTCAAGGGATCAGAACCCATGTACAATTATTATGATTACATGGACGCATTTGAAAAGGTATTATTCTTTTAGAACAAGACTTATGATCACTCATGGTTCATCCAGTTTGACAGGAATTTCAAAGGACAGATACCTTCGTGGTTCCTCAAGTGGTGGGAAATGTTCGGTTCAATTCCACAGAACCTCCCAGAACCCTACAGGATGCACTAAGATATTACAGTTCCAAATTCCAGACAGACAAGCATACCTCACAGTTTCCAGCCATCTTGCATGTGACAATTCAATACAAGATCCACTGGATAAGTATGTGGAGCTATGCAATCAACCAGAATCTGCTCGATAGGGAATTCTTTACAAAATGGTGGGATAGATTCAGACCAACTGATGTTATCTCCAAACTTTATAAAGACTTTCCTCTTCCAGTCCAGAAACCTATAGCTCATTGCACAAGATCTCAGTTAAGCCTAGACTCCGTCCAAATTTTCGGAAAATCTAGCAAAGAACTCAAAGATCTTGCCCAACAGCTACTCCTCCAGTCTGAGCAGCTAGAGTCCATAGAAAGAGACTCTCCTGCCTCTTCTGAAGCTTCTTGCAATCGTGCCCCAGTTGACCCATTCCAGGATGCCCAAGATCCTTATGATGGTTACAACTTGGACA